>JABASI010003460.1:0-16472 GCA_019776505.1 Tomocerus nigrus
GTGCAAATAAAAAGAATTCCAGTAAAAATGTCAACAACGTGTGCTCATTTTTACATTTTGATGCAACTTTGTGTAATCTAATTAAAACTGAGAATTTATTTAAATAAGTAATCGTACTATACAATTAAAGCCAATTCATTATTCAACTGTTTACAGCAAATGCAATTAAAATCCTTTAGAAAGATCACATAATTTTTGTAATCACATTGATAACACCTAAAATGTAGTTCCATTCCATCATATTATTAATATTGAAGAGGGGGCTTTCGTTAATTGTGGTGCATAATAATAATGTACATGTACTACACAGTTTACTACTATTACTACTTAGGTACATAAATATTTGCTGAACTCAAACATAGGTGAGACTCGGTTGTTTCTGACAAATCCTTATTCTACTCCACAACAGGGGCGAAGCAACACCTGTGGCAATCCAAAGTATTATTTAAGAATTACTGTCGATGACAAAATATTTTTTAAGGATATTACTGAATGGTGATAGGGGTTTTCCGAATTTTCCTTACAGCACACAGCGTAAAAGAATGGCAATAACATCGGACATGGTTATCTGGGAATTAATATTTCCTGCTTGATTTCCATATAAAGCCTGAAGGTCCAATGCAAAAGCTTCATAATGTTCGCAAATTGGAATTGTTTCCGAAATTCCGTCCATTTAAAAAATTAAACGTTTACTGTACACTTTCAGGACTCAAAGATAATGCAAAAGACGACACACTGCCTGCTGTGACTACAATTTTTTGTATTCGATAATGAAAGCAACGCTATATCTGTAAACTCTGTTTCCTTGTTTAGCCATAGTTGTGTTGTTGTCTATAGTCTTGTCTATTGTAGCAGTCGTAGTTAAAATAGATTTTACGGAAATTATGAACGCATAAAAGTTAATCATTATTAATGCATGGAAGTAACCGAGACGAATTTTGAAAGTGTCTCAAAAGTAAGTTGGTCAAATGAAAACTATTAAATTGCAAGTAATCTATAAGGAGTCATAATGATATATTGTCAAGATTGAATATTCTTAAATACTAATAGACAATTTGATAATATATGTATGTAGATTTAGAGCTAAAAAAAGTTGCGTAGGTATCGTATGGTCTGTCTATTTCAATAGCATAAAGAAAGTTCAATACCCAGCAACCACATAAAATAAAAATAGCTTTTGGATTGGGAAAGACGAAATGCATACCTAATTCTGCATTCAGATAATATTTGGGTCATTATTTTGGTTCTCACGAACAGTCACCCAAAAGTAGCAATCCAACTATCGCTAAAGAAGAGAATTGCTAATAGAATGCAAAACCCATGAATCATGGTTCCAAGATAGAAATATTCGGCTGAAGTGCTTTTGCTATTGTCACAGGTGCAGTGACAGACACTGTTGTTTTTGTTAGCTCCTTGATTGGTGCTTTTGTTTTTCCGTTCCATCCTGTCAATCAACTGGTACGTCTATTTTGCATAAGCAGAGAATGGTAAAAAAGAGTTAAGTAGGAACGTGACCTCGCCTAATAAATCCTTATACTGTAAATATCAGCACGCAGCAAGTATTTGACAAAGTGGAACAACAATCGTGAATATTCATGGAAGAGACGCTTACCTCCTCAGTCCAAAGTAAAGGAAAAACAACGTTCTCCAATCCTTTTGAATTTGTACAGATAGTCAGAGTCATTTAAGGCGATTACAGATCTTAGCATAATATTTTGCTGTAATCGTCTTATGTAAAACAGGAGTTCGCCTGTAACCTGCAAGTATTGCATAAAACGCAAGATATGTATATAAAAAAATTATTAAGAAAACCTAATAGAATGAAAGGCCAAGGTATATCATGTCATTTGTGATATACTGGATCGATTCGGTAAAACGATTCGTGCTCTCCTCGGTTTGGATGAAATCCATTGAATTTTTGAATGTAGCTTTCGTCTGCATGCAGGAAATGTGGCATTGAATACACCAAAGGAAGATCTAAGAAATTCAACATACGCATTAGAATATTCTTGGAAACATCATTCTTATCATTTTCCTCGAATTTTCTCAGATTCTTTTGTAAAACTTCACTATTAATAAAAAAGCTTCTCAAAAAGATTATTTGGCACACCAAGATTGTAATCCTATTTATTAAATAGTAAAAGTTACCGCTTTTGCATGGGGAAACATCGAAGGTGCCTTTCAGTAGGTAGCATTTTGGAAGAGCACAAAAACAATTGTTTTTCATACTTGTCGATCCTTGGAATAAATCATTTGCAAAAACATACACGTACAAATCATTAATTTCTTCACTGAAATTAAGTCTGACTGAGCGGTACAAGTCAGGATAAAATATATTCAAGAGTCTGCTCTTGTTAAATATCGTTCCGAATGGTTTATCCATAGTTAATCCATCAGTTCCATTGATACTGTTACATTTAGCGTCTCTCCAGCATCCCAGCTCGTAATTTTCTTTGGATGCTACGCTGGTTATGTTGTACACTCTTTTCGTTCCTTCAGATTTAAATATTTCAACATCGATTTCCTACAGGAATTAAATTATTTCCATAATCATTAGAGATACAGTCAAGGAATTTATATCACATCACGTACAAAAGTAAATGAAAGAATGAAGTTTAATTGCCTCGGGAAAGGTGTAGTAAATCCCACCATCCAATTCTTTAGGGATTTCTAGGATGCTTGTATTGACATTTTGTAACTTTCTTAATAAACCATTGACGTCAATTCCATTAGATACAATTTCAGCCACTGATACACCTTGAAGAATTATTGAAGAATTAATCGCCGACATTATCTTCTGTATCTCACTACTATTGGGGCGATGTGTTTCACTAGCATGAGCGATTGCCTGGACCAATCTCTGCATTTTTTCAAAAAAATTATGTTCATTATTATTTTTAATTTAGATGAAAGGAAAAAATCGTTATCTTACAATGTAAGGAACATTTAATATATTGACACGATCTGATTCATTCTTGGTTGATTTCTCCTGGATAAAAGTGTATTTCTTGATGTATTTATAAGTTCGGGGCTTTTCATCCGAAGGTGCGGCTAGCAAGCTAATCCTAGTAAATATTCAAAATTTCAACAAGTCAACACATAATTATTACTATGTTTTATACAATACATATTACACTAATTATTATACACAGTATGCTAATTTAATGCAAGTATTGATCAACTGTCTAAGATTATGAATATATTTTATAATAATATGGAATATGTGTATAAATCTTACTTGTATCTATACGGTCCTACTTGGGCAACCTCCGGTTTAACTTTTTCGCTAAAATTCCCAGGATTCGTCACATTGAAAATGTACACATTGACAAATCGGCAAGCTCTTGGTAGAGGAGGAGTGGAAGGAATAGAAACATTTTTTGAGTTATTCTTTTTTGAATCCTATTTGAAATATTTGTTGGGTTATTTCACTACTTATTATCTGACTAACAATTGCAATTGTAAAGATTTAAAATGAATGATGCAACTTACTTGAGGCGGCCGCGGCCGTTTTAACGCGAATTTATTTTCGTGATAATTATTTTCTGACAAATCGGCAACAATAATCCATGCGGAGAGTATCACATAAATTAGGCTTTCAAACAAAAATATCATTTTCAATTATTTCAATAAACAGGAATGGAAATTTTCGATCAGTTTCGGATGTTTATAGAATTAGACATACTTTACTAGTCCCACTCACTGATATCGGTCAACTGGAATCCTAAGAACAGTCACGAATGCAAGAAAAGTCGTAGATAACAAGAAAAACATAATAGATTAAACATAAGGTGCTCTTGATTTACCATTTACGTTTTGCCGTTTTACGTAGACAGCCGGAGCCGAATCAATTGGGAAAATAACTTAAAATGTTAATTTTTCCTTCATAATTGTTTTCTAGACGAACCCAGGAAATGTCAAGGAACTGACTTTTAAGTTAGCTGAGTATGTATGCATGCCTGATGCATGAAACTATCCGTTTACACGAGCATGCTTTTTTTTTTTGCTATTATGGAATGCATTTCATAGATTTGTAACATAATTTGCATTAGACATATATGATACGGCAGAATTTCAAAATCATTTTTAAGATATATGGTAAAGAATTAAGGCACTGATGGATTAAATGCCAATAAAATTTATCAATGCAGTCCTTTATTTGCATAGAAAAACTTGTGGTTAAATGTGTTAATGACAATAATTTTGTGTGCATTAATGGTGTGATAAAATGAAAATAAAATTTTGATTGAAATTACTGATGCAAGAAACTATCCGTTTACACGAGCATGCATTTTTTTTGCTATTATGGAATGCATTTCATAGATTTGTAACATAATTTGCATTAGATATATATGATACGGCAGAATTTCAAAATCATTTTTAAGATATATGGTAAAGAAGGCACTGATGGATTAAATGGCAATAAATCAATGCAATCCTTTATTTGCATAGAAAAACTTGTGGTTAAATGTGTTAATGACAATAATTTTGTGTGCATTAATGGTGTGATAAAATGAAAATAAAATTTTGATTGAAATTTCAAATCATCATTAAGGTTGTTTTTTAGCATAAGGGCTTTTCTGTGGGGCGGATCGTCCTTTGGCCGACGGAATGTACTCATTTTCACCATGAATGTAGCGATTGATATCTCTGGACATATCTGAAGTTGCGATTGATTTAGCCTGTCGTTTCAAGGGCATATGATTTAAAGCAGGATTCGTTTCCAATAAACTAGCCAATTCAGAACGAACAGCTTTGCGAATCTCGTGGTCGTTGGCAAAAATCGGTTTGCTCACCATTTCAGAGACAGTGGCTGTTGTAATTGGGAAATTATTAAGTAAAAACTCGGAGATTTGTCTATCACTAAGCCCGAGGTATTCTTTATTCCTATTGCTGTACGACCCATTATTCTGCATGAATGAATATCCTGCAGAATTCCCTCGTCCTCCACTAACTCTCTGGATGTTCTCTTGGATAAAATTTCTCTGATTCCTTGATGAATAATCAACCATCGCAGGTTCCCTACGAAGTTTAGCTTTGCCTTTGGGAATCTTTGCCGATTCCTTTACCGATGGCAGCATATTTTGCTTCAATGGCTTGGCATTTGTTTTCGTTGAAACGGTCACGGTCAATTTTGCGCCAGTTTTTGTTCCACTTTTAGAAGACTCTTGAGCAGGGGTTTTAAGTTTTCCACCAAATTTTTTCATCGATACTTCATTTTCACTCGGAATTCCTACTACAGATTTTTGATTTTCACTAGATACCCATTTCACCGATTTAACATTATCAAGTCCGCTGAGAATAGACTGTGGCATTTTCGCTGAGGAAGATCCGCCTTTGGCATTTTCGCTCTTGGCAGGTGTAATTATAGATTTCGTTTTCATTTTCTCTTGCTTCTGAGCTATTTTTACCAAGTGATCATCCATAATTTCGATCTTTTTCTCAACCTGTAAAAACAATTTTGTTTTAGGTGTGTTTTAAGAAACTGTTGATTTTTCAACAATTACATTACAATTTTCACTAACTTTAGCATCTTTAATGAAACACCTCTCTAACTAATCAAACATTGATAAATCCTTAATCATTTTAATTCATAATCAACAATGGACTTGATGATTTCTCTATTTTCAAGCGTAAGGCCCCTTTTTTAATTTTGCACTTGAAAATAAATGTGAAATTGTGTTTTTGTTAGAATTTTTATTGACCTTTGCAAGAATATCAACCATTTGGTTTGTCATCTTGTGGTATCTCTCCTGAGAAGTATCGGAACGCTTTGGTTTAGTGACAGAAGCTGTTGAACTCGGGGCTTGGGTCATTCGACTCTCGACGTGAGTGGTGCTCGGTCCATCGCTTCTATACTCACGTCCATCATCCGAATCATCAGACAATAAAGAAGGATTCGATTGTAATGACCCTTTGTGAGCAACAAGTGAGTATTGGCTAACAGAAGTTTCTTCATATTCATCTGTTTCTTCCTCTATGGTTGGCATATCCGACATGCTGTCTGCTACGTAGAGATTAGCTTCTCCTTTTGGTTGTTGTCCGTAAACATCATTTAGAATAGTAGTACTTCCAAAACGAGATATTAAATCGTTGAAAACATCCGTTTTGAACTTTGTCTCTGCGTCGTTCAACGAAGTTTGCGAAAAGACGATGGAAGAAACATTAGGAGATGCCGTCTGGGATTTTTCATTGGAAGCATTTGAATTTCCACCAACAGATTCCACGGAAGTATGGCTCATTTGTCGAGTAGGTTCATTAGCAATCTCAAAAATGTTTTGACTATACTGGGACTCTGCATTATTATATTCCTGGTCGTTACGTAATCGGGAAACAGATACAAAACTGCGCTGAGGAAGAGAGCGAAAATTAACAGTAACACCAGAGGGAAGTTTTCTGACTATAAATCCTTGCTGAATCAACGAGGGGTTATCACTGTCAATTCCAAAACTACTACTTAATTTGTCCACAGCTACGATACTCGAAATTATGGATTGAGAATTCTCATTTCCAATCAGTTTTGAATTTTCAACAGGAATTTCCTTTACAGATTTTGTGTTTTGAATTTCAATGGCGCTAGGAATTCCCTTTACAGACTGTGCATTTTGAATAGGACTAGGAATTCCCTTTACAGATTGTAAATTTTGGATAGAACTAGGAATTTCATTCACAGATTGTGTGTTTTGAATACTGGAAATTCGAGTTAAGGATTTGACATTATGAATGGCACTCGGAATTTCTTGAGCAGATTCTTGATCTTGGATAGCAGAAGAAATTCTATCTATTGACTGTGCAACGTCAATGGTACTAGGGATTCTGTTTCGAGATTGAATTCGAATGACATTAGGAGGTTCTTCCTCAGTTTCCGGATTTTCATTCCGTATTCTTGTTACAGATTTTGTATTTGGGAGGACACCAGGTATTTGTTTCACAGATTGTACCTTTTCAATATCGTTGGGCAATCGTTCCACAGATTCTTCTTTTTCGATTGAAATTCTGCTCAAAGATTTCTTAGTTTTACTAGGTATTCCTTTTACAGATACTCGATTTTCACTAGGCTTTCGTCTGATAGATTCTTCGTTTTCGCTAGATACTCGGCTCATCGATTTTTTATTTGCGTTGGGTATTTGTTTTAAAGATTCTACATTTTGAATGCCACTAGGAATCCGTTTTGCAGATACTTTATTTTCAATAGGTACTCGTTCGATGGTTTCTTCGTTTTTGTGGGGTATTCGTCTTACGGACTCTATATTTTCGCTAGGTAATAATATTGTCACAGATTTTTGATTTTTACTAGGTCTTCGTTTTGCAGATACCTGGTTTTCACTAGGTACTTGTCCGATAGATTCTTCGGATTCCTTAGGTATTCGTGTCCCTGATTCTCGGTTTTCACTTGGTATTCGTCTCATCGATTCTTGATTTTCGCTTGATACTCTTGTCAGAGATTTCTTAGTTTTACTAGATATTCGTTTGACAGATACTTGATTTTTACTAGGTACTTCTGCAATAGTTTCTTTTGTCTCCGTAGGTATTCGTATCTCCGATTCTTGGTTTTCACTAGCTATTCGTCTCAAAGATTCTTGATTTTTGCTAGGTATTCGTCTCAAAGATTCTTGATTTTCGCTAGGTATTCGTCTCAACGATTCGGGATTTTTACTAGCTATACTTTTTACAGTAACTTCATTTTCCCAATGTGGTTGTTCGTCAGATTCTTCGTTTTTACTATTTATTCTTCTCACCGATTCTTGCATTTTTCTAGACATTAGTGTCATAGATTCTTGATTTTCAATCGGTACTCGTCTCAAAGATTCTGGACTTTTACTAAATATTTGTTTTACACAAAACTGATTTTCACTAGGTACTCGTCCGATATGCTCTTCGATTTCACTAGGTTCTTCGATTTCACTAGTTCGTTTTATATACTTTTGACTTTCGCTGTTCATTCGTGTAAAAGATTTTTCGTTTTCACTTGGTACTTGTTTTAGAGCAGTGCTTGATTTTGGATCTAATGATGCTTTATTTTCACTGTGTATTTGTCTTACCGATCGAATGTTTTCTCTCAGTAGGTCCTGTACTGATTGCAAATTTTGAAGATCTGGAATTTCCTTCTGAATTATTGAATGGTTACTTGTTCTAGGGATTTGCATTACTGTCAAAGACACTTTAGAATCGGAATTTATGTTTTGTTCCAAGTTGACATATTGAGTAGAGGGAACATTTGGAAGAATACTCATTAAACTAGCAGGAGCTGTGGCTATTGTCCTCTTTGATTCTTCTTGGGGCTCCGATATTGAACAGTGTGACAGCATTTTGCTTAAATAGGAATCCAAGTGTTTCCCAATTCCGACAACATCGGGCTTCTTATCAGATTTCGCTACAACCGGGATTCCTATTGGAAGATATAGCATGTCTGATTTGTGCTGTGAGACTTGCGTTGCCGATGGTTTAACTTCTGGAAGAGCTTTCAGAAAGGAATTAGATATGTTCGGGCCAGCGCTACTTCCACACTCAAGTTTACATCCACCACTCGAAAGACCGAATTTTTCCGATAATTTTTTATGCAGTAATGAAATGGCATTTTCGGAAATATCCTTTGGAAGTTTGGATGTTAATTTTTCAGATAATCCTTTTGCTAGCTCAATGCTCTGTGGAGAAATAACACCCGGAGAATTCTTAGATAGCATCGACACTAGTTTTTCAGTTATATCTTCGCGAAGAGCAAGTATTTGTTGTGATTTGTTATCCACCGGCAAAAGTTCTGGAATCGGATTGAGTTTTGGCTGGATCTCATCGGCAATCTTCTCTATCGTTGATTCTGTTAGCTCACAAATTTTAGAATCCTGAGAATCAATTTTATTTAACGTCAGCTTTTCCAAATTATCAAGTGTACTTTTCGTAGGCATAATTCGTGAAATATCAACAGAGCTTTCTGATGACTTCTCATCTTCTGAGATATTTAGTCCATGATTGAGAGAAATGACATTTTCTGTTCCAGGAACAAAATATTGTGCCCCAATTGAATTTCCTTCTATGTTTCCTCTTGTGATGGATATAATTTTTTCCGGTGGAGTTTCTAACTTTCTTTCATTTGAAATGGATTTTGCTTCAGCGCCCGGGTAATTCTTTGCAGGTATTCCATTTACAATTGCATTATTAGATTTAGGTGCATTCAGCTTATCAGAAAATTCGAAAACCTCACTTTTCGTTAATGTCAAGCTGGGTGCTTTGTCAGCACTTTTCATCGAAGAACTTCTTTCAGGTCTTTTCGAACTAGTTGGCTTAGGCATTGATTTAGCGATGGATTTTCCATCGGACATCCAGTTTAAAATCCGAGCATTTTTCTCCGGCGATAAAGAATTTTTAGATGCCGAAGGTCCTGCCTCGTCATCTGTAGTTAGGAGACTAACGTTATACGAGGACTTTGAGTCAACATCTATCAATTGTTCGCGGATATATAATCGCGAATCCAAATCATTAGCAGATTTATAAATAATGTCCCTTTCTGGAACGAGTTTGATTTTCACTTCATTCCGGGGTTCTATATCACTCTTGATGACAATCTCTTTCGTAAGATGCTGTTTCTGTCTTGGATTCACCTGTGGCGGGTTACTACTTTCTACTCGGGAGATACTATTGGACGCTGGTGCAGAATGTACAACTTTTTTAGGCAATTGTCTTCTCGGCGGTAGCGGAGGTGGACCCGGTGGAGGCATTTTCGGTTCTGGAAAAGAAAATAACTCCAAGGAATCTGTTTCAAAGTAATCCGGAGTCTGATTTTCTTCCCTGATGGGATTGTTTGGAAAAGGAGGAACTATGGAGCATACTTTTTCGGCATTCAACCTCGGTGGTACTTTAGGCTTTTGAACTTTCGTAATTCTGCTGCTTCCTGCCGTGATCGTTAACTCCGGCACTTGCGGAAACACATTCGTATAATTTTGAGTGAATTTTTTAGGTAGGCTATTGGCAAATTCAAAATCATACAAATCTGTTGTGTCAAATGGCAATTTCACAGGCTTTCGCTTCTTCGGGCTTTCCTCATCGTTCGGATCTGCCATTATTTACTTCAAAATTCAGAAATTACTTTCAATTTAAACGACCATGTAGCATTAACCAATCATCTTAGAATTTCTTCCTATTTTTGCAACTAATAATTTATACGGACTATTACGGATATCAAAGGCGATTTGATATTTTGAGTTTCTCGTCTCACTTGCATTGCAACTGCAAACTTGTCCTTGGCTGTCTGTCATTGTCATTGTCTGATTCTGATTGTTAAAATTAACAGGTAGGACTTTCTATGACAACTGAGTCACTGACCCAGTTGAGGTTACTATACACACGTTGATTTACGTGACCCATAGAGTTTTATTGGAACAAAATGTCACAACATTCGTCTCTTGCTTTCATTTCGTACAAAGAATCAAGTGTGTGTTAGGAGGAGTGAACAAATATACAAAGAATCAAAGATTTATCCATCATTCATTTCATCTATTATCCTTAAAGGTACTTGCTATTCTTTGCTGTCGAAATAATAGTCCGTGCTGGATTTTAGAAACCTTCATGATTTGTCCAAAAACTTGCAATGTATTTTTCGATGCTTAAAATAATATCAAATGTAGTCTACTATTCTCTAGAGACTAGAGACTGTCTTTTACTGCTGTAAATATTTGTCGATGATCATTTTAAACTTCATTCTAACCGACGTAGTTGCACTTACATACAGTAGACGATGACGTCTGGATCTTTCGTCTGAGTACATTGATTCTATCGTGAAAAGCGTGTTAAATAAGTACATAAAATATTACTGAAAAGGATAGACTAGTGACTAGACTATATACTTAGATAGACCCACAGACTTGTCATCAAAGAATGTAAAGTTCCGAGATGAGTTGCTGCGAGTGATGTTTTTTATTGAAAAATCTGTAAGAGAAAATGCTTTGATGGGATTATTCAAGAATATTGACACGTGCGTCAGAATAAGAGGAGTGGCAATCGTTTCTGCACTTTCATCCTTTATTATCGAACATCCTTTACGGAAAAATTGTCCTACCGCATCTACGAATCATTCCAAACCACTTTGGTGTAGGTAAAGATATATTTTATCCTTTAAAATTCTAGTCTTTTCATCAAAGATCATCAACAGTTACTTTGGGGAGGGCAATGAGAGCAGAGGTAGTTTTATTGCAAACACGCAGAACTTTTAATTTTGATGGATCCATCTGTGAAGGTACAGATAACAAGCCCTTTTAAAATTATTAATTTTATTTAAAAAAGTATTAATTTGGAATTTAATTATATAGATAGTGTATTAAATAATAATTTCTAGTAGAAGAAGAAGACGACATTCTTATTGTAAATGATTTTTTAGATTCGAGAATCACGTGAAATCCCCTCGCCAATTCTTCTGGGACTCCTGGAACATTTTTACGAAGGCGATGAATTTCAATCCGAGGAAACTACGGCGAAACTTCGAAGTTCTACTGTTCCTGATAAAAAAACCCCGAAAGTTAGCTCAGACTTTCCAAAGGCTGAAACAGCAGGCCCTTCTAATAATTGTACGCGAAAAGGAAATGAAAATATCCAAGTAAAATTTTCCGAAGTTCAAGAAGTTCAATTGCTACTGGATGACTTTGAGGATTGGAAAATTTCAGAGATTAACAAATCAGAGAAATTTTTTGATTTCGAAAATAAAGATAGTGAGACATTTCGGGCTCATGAAAGAAAATCCGTGAAATTCTTATTGCCCTTTAATGTTTCGACATTTAATTCAACACAAGAAAAGAAAAAGTGGAGATTGACACCGTTGACACCTTACAATGTCACTTATCCAAACAAAGATTTCGAAGCTGAAGGTGAACTAGCAAACGAATCCTTTGGCAATGGAGAAGAATGCTCAGGTTGCATTATGTTATCTCCCTTTGCCGGGCAGAAAAATGCCATTACTCCCAATCCTGAAGGAGTTGGCGATGAACGATGTGAAACAACTTTCGATTTTGCCGAAAAAGCTTTCGATGCGTACTCGATGGCTGAAGAGAATGGAGCTAGTTGGCTATCGATGAAATTAGAAAGTCGAAGAAGGTCTGAAGGAATGCTGGGAATTCCAGAGCCTCTCACACTACCAGAACATAACCATTCTTCTGCTACCGATGATGAGGAAATTAATTGTTGTTGTTTTAATCTGTCTTAAAATATTTGGGTAGCTTTTTTGGGAAAGTAAGTGACTATCTTTTGCGGTTTTGGAATGCTACTCCAAATACACACATCCCCATTTTTCCAAATTTCGCTCCTGATTTTGAGATATTTTGAAAAAAAAACGATTTAACTAATAAATAACTCTTTCTTCGTAGTTATTTATTTTATGTTACCTACCTAAAAATGTATTGTGGATAATAGTAAAATGCATGTACCCTAATCTGTACACTCTGTACGTGACTACTCGACTGGCTACATAAAATAATTATCATTGTCAACCATTTTCAGTTATCTCTCCCATGGTCCCATGTGTAATTGTGGTGGTATTGCGGGAGTTCGGACTAACTGTGTTGTATAGTGAAAAATAGTATTTAATAAATTACGTTCAAATGTTGAACAAATGTATAGAGAATTTCCTCTGAATTATGTTCAGATTTTAATGCAATGAATGTCCCATTACTAGTATACCTATATAGTAATAAAAATTTGTCAATGGGAAAGTCTCGAGAAAACCCAAAAATATCCCTTACAAAGGAAAAGTAATAAATGTTTTCAAAGCTCCCCGAAATGAATACAGCAATAAAAAGGGCTGTTATCCTGCTGCACAAAAATGTTCTAGCTATAGTCGAAGTCATTTCCTAGGTTTGCAAGTTTAATGAAATGCTTCCTCAAGGCATTCAAAGTTTTCGTCACACGAAGCAAGTATATTCAACGTTCCCTTCTTTACAGTGCATTGCATACTGCATAGTGCATAAATATGCGCATTGCCTATCTACTATAGTGTACCTGTCATTAGTATTTCATTCAATTAATTACAGATTGCAGTTATTTTAGGAATTGTATAGAAGGAAAATGTCGAAATTGATAAATGAACATTATATAATTTATTTTGGAAGTCATATTATTCGATCGTGAAAGTCCTGTAAAACTACTCTAATGATATTTTACACCTTGATCGATGCTCCTATGCACTTAAATTAATTTACCAGATCCTTTTGGACTTGTGACATGGCATCCAGGGACCAAAGGTAAAAATCGCCTGCCAAGAATCATGTAGCTATTATCGATGCAAATATCAAATTGACATCAAATTGACAGTTCCTGATTCCTGCCTTGTTGAAAATTATCTCACAGTCCCAGTTTGTGTGGATCGAGTAGCACTGCCATAAAGTAATCCTTAATTTGCTCATTCTAAACAATTTGTATGGTGCTCACTGTCAGATAGGTCGTTGTAAAAAGGCTTCGCGATGTCTAGACACATTATTATTGTAAACTTGTAAAAGTATTGTCACGCTTTTCACCATTTCACCTCAGGGAGCTCAGGAGCTCGTTCCCTTTCTTTCGGTAGGTCTGTTATTCATTCCTCATCGCATAAGTTAGAAAACAGAAGGACCACAGTCTCCTCGACTATGATGTTTATAGTACCGAACCATGAAATAGATGTTCCAACAGACTAATTTTTAATTGACTTCTTACAACAATAACACAAGTCATAGTTTAATGATTTATTGTTTACCCTTCCCTTTCAGACAGAATTTCCTGGATTTTAATAAACCAAAGGTGTGCCCATGTTTCAATTTCCCTTTTTCTTCTTGACCTTTAAAGGTTCTTTGTTAATATGCTATCATTTTACCTGCTTGATCTCATGTGTGTGTGAACAAAGAATTACTGAAAAGTCATAAACCCACAGACAGTCGTCGGCTACATCGTCGGAGAACCCAAAACCACCTAGATGGGCAAATTTAACAAATTTTAGCTGCGGGTGATTTTGTAAATGCAATTTTATATCTACAGTTATGTTTATTTTTTCTTCTCGACAAGGACACTGACATTGCTGTACATTTAATGCTAAGTTTTTACATATAAATACAAGTCAATTGTATAAATACGACACAAGAAAACTATGACTCGGGTCATTGTCAGTTTGGATTTTGTTTAACATTAGTCTGTGCCGAAAATTCTCGTGTTGGTGCTAAGTGCTAAGTGGTTTGGTTTTTGTAAGTGCCCGTGAAATAGTTGATTAGAAAATAGACACTTTGTCTACAAGGAAATTTTACCAGTTCAAGATAATAATAATATGTCATCGATACATACACTTGTATTTGTTTTAGCAGTTTCTTTGGATCACGTCAGTTCATTTATCATTTTCATTGAGTGCATTTCCAAGATGCAGGTCTTTGACTTTATCAATAGTCCAATTATTTGGTTGTGTTTCATGCAGGTTCATTCAGTGAGATCCCACGGAAGACTGATGGAACCTCCTTCCAGAAATTCTATGTGGAGATTCGGATATCCTAACCCTGTCAATTTTAATGATAATGAACTGTGGTGTGGTGGATTTACGGGTAAGCAAATAGTACTCTGTTCAAATTGATATTGTTGCTAATATTATTTTTGAATCCATTTTGCTCAATTAATTTTCTTTCTCAATAAAAATTAGTTATGCAAAATAACAAGGGGAAATGTGGAGTATGTGGTGACAATTGGGCAGATACACCTCCTCGAGATCATGAAATCGGAGGAAAGTATGGAAATCGAATCATCACCAGAAAATATACATCTGGACAAGTTAGCACTTCTATTTTTACTAGAAAAGTTGTTTATTGCTTATTTACCCTAAAATTACGATTTAAATTAGTGTCCAATATGCATACCTAATTATATGATTGTACATATAATTATTATAATATTTTGCTATTAGATTGCAGATATGCAGGTAGAGCTAACCGCAAGTCATGGAGGATACTTTGAATTTAAGGTCTGCCCAGTTAGAAATTCGCAAGTCGACGTAACACAGGAATGCTTGGACAGGTAAGTAAAAATATTAACTCTAAAAATAGTTTCGGGTAAGAACACAAATAAGAGTGCAATTAAAAATTACAAATAAGTGTCTTAGTATCCGAATATAAAACGAGAAAAGTTGTTTTTAATGAAGTTTTAAACTTAGAAAAGAATTAAAGTGTTGTGACTTGTGAACTTGTGAGTGGCTATTATTTATTGTGTTTTCGTTATTTCTGAGATAATTGTTTTTTCTCTTTCTTTAGCAATAAAATCAATTTTGTGCTGGAGGGTGGAAAATTGGCTGACAAGTACGATATAACACACCATGTTAAAGAAACTCAGACATTTAATCTGCGGATACTAGTCCCAGAGGACACTTTCTGCAAACTCTGCGTTTTACAGTGGACATATACAACAGGTACCTAACCTACGTATAGAAAATTTGATAATATATATTGCGAGGAAAACGTTTTAAGACTAAATCGAAAATAAAATCTTTCTGACGTATATAATTTATTGAAATCAGGGAATACTTGGGGAACTTGCCCTGACGGATCAGAAGGAATGGGTTGCGGTCCTCAAGAAACATTTAAAAATTGTGCTGACGTTTCAATATTTGAACCCGTGCTGGATGATTTCCGATCTCTTCCAGACTCTTCAATCCCAGAAAAACTTAGTCCAAATATTCTCTACTACGAAGATGTCACAAAGGAAGGAGATCCTATAATGACACAGTTAGTCGTCAAGTAAGTGGCAAAAGTTTGCATTTTATTTATAATTCATATAATTCACAGGTTATTCAATAAAATGAGTTTTAATTATTTTAGATCTCAAGTGTGTGTTGGAGTTGGGCGATTTGGTGTCCCTGGCATAGACGATTGGTGTCAGGATAATTGCATGAGATATCCTCCAAATTGTCCCAAGACTGTCTGCCGGTGTATCACCAAGTGTAGGGCAATAGGACGTTTCAAGAGGAAGCCCGGTGCTGATCTCTTTTGCTTAGACCGTTGCAATGTTCATTCAAAAAAGAAATGCCCGAAAGACAAATGTCTTTGTAGTTAAATTAGCGAATTTTCCAACAGAATTGTACATTCAAGTTTCTGTACATTTTGTACATTTCTTTATTTTAGTATACTAACAGATTTTTAATAAAAGATAGATGTAGACTAGAAAATAACAACAAACGTTGAAAATAGAATGACACTCTTTTTATTAACTTTTATTTTTGCTACCAAAGTTTTAATTTTAATTATATTTTTTATTCTGATGTATAAAATACTTAAACCTACCTACCTATATTATACAATAAATAAACTTTTATTCCTGCTACTTGCCAATCACGATTCTGCCATTTACTATTATACCTTTATGTACACAAGCCGCTCATTATTATGTACAGAAAACTACAGAAAACTCTTGATTCTAGGAAAGTACATTATTAAGGCCCCGAATCAAGGTGCTAGGGCGACCCCTCTTGACTATTAAAATTGCCCTTATCT
>JABASI010003461.1:1319-16467 GCA_019776505.1 Tomocerus nigrus
TAAGTCTTTTTTAAAACATTTCTTGCGGTTAAATACAGTTTCAATCAGAAAGCATACATAACTAGTACATGTTCAAACTTTACGACTGCTACATTCTAACGTAATTATTAAGCAGTGGTTTTTAAGTTCATTGACGGAATACTTATTTTAGATTATTAGATGTTGTGTGACTAGAAAAAAATTGGTCAGTGACATCATTGTATATTTTTACTTAAGCATGGACTTGTTCTTTGCCCTTCAGTCGCTTCGACGTGCTTATGGTGCAATTTGTGTAGTATTCGTATTCACATGAATTTGTTGTGACGTCTGCGTCTGCTGCACAGTACATACAGTGACCTATATTCTTCTTCTTAGCAGGTTTGGGAATGATAGACCATGATATTGAACGCAAATCTCGTGCGGCCTATTTTTTAGTTAAATTGCAATAGGATTTACTTTTGCGGTTTGTGGTATACATTAGGCAATAAATACTTTATTATACTTAGGAAAGTAGTAATCGTTGCTTAATCAAATGTAAATAATGTTTTACTATTAATTGCCTTGGAATGCCTGAATGGGAATTCAGATAGTTATATTATACCGACGCTTACCAGCACGTGCTTAAGTAATTAACGATATTTTTTGTGATGACAGATTGTGATTGTGACTCCAGTGTTCCTGTTTATACAACGAGCGGACATCAAACGATGAATTTGTGATAATAGTGGAAGAAACCAGTGCAGTCTGAGATTGTGTCCGTGTTAACTTTCTCTGCATTTTCTAAGAAGCTCGTGAGATGCAAGAAGACAGGAATTGTCTGATATGGCTCATTTTATTGTGAAGATTAGCTGATAGTGCGCCAAATATTGAAACAAGGAACGGTTGTCTAATGACGTAGACGATGTGCAAGACGTCGCCTCGTGTCTAGTCATCCAACCTATGAAATAAAGATATACGATACACTCAACTGTGAAGAAGAAAGTACCTGGTTGAAAACAGATTCAGTTTCCTATTATTAATTTAAGACTTGCAATTAAAAGAACATTTTGGAGACAACTCCAGTGATTACCTGAAAGAAACGTAGACATAATCCTGAGCAAAACAATCATGTCAGAATCAGATGGGGAAGATGAGGTACTTAACTCACCTATAATTAACTATAAATAATCTTAATTAGTATACAGATTACAAATATGTAAGTATAAGCTGCTTAATGTTCCAATAACACCGTATGTAATTGTAAGAGTCAGTTTAAAAGCTCCTGTTGTGTATAGGCACAGTAGTTAGAAAACTGCATGAGGATTATATTTTGCAGCGTAATTTTCTGTTATACTATAGTAATTTAAAGCTGATAAAGTCTAAAAGTCAATTTTGCATTAATCTGCTCATTTGGCTTAAATTCAGTTTTTGAATATTTAACAGTAATTATGTCAGAAAATTAGAAACTGAAATTGCTCATTATTATTTTCCATGCAATTTGTTTAATTATTTAATCTCCTCGATGAGAAATTCCTTGTCAGCTTCACGGGAATTAGTTTTTCTTTAATGAACATCCTTTCTTATTTTACTATTTTCAAGTGCATACATTCCTTTCCTTAACAACAAAAATATATTACAACAGGTATTCTGTATTCGAGGTTGGGACAGGAAACTTTTCAAGCTACCTTCATCCATTTAAGCAGTGTATAATAAAAGTGTGTACCTTCTACAAATACTTATCCTATTTTACAATATTCAAAGGAATTATTTTACTCGCAATGCTTTTAGAATTGTTTTCCATCAAAATAAAATTGGTCTTGTGGTTCAACCATTGCGAAAATATTATATTTTTGTGGGATGCAATAAAGTTGTGTCCCACTAAAATGTTAACATGTTATTGTAGACTGTAAACTTATTAATGAGTTTTTCAATTTATAATTTCAGTGTTTCCAAGATGCTATGGAAGAACTTCCTAGGTAAGAATTACTTATTCCCTGTTTCTTATTGCAGTGCCTACATTATAATACTTATACTAGGTACCTCAAATTGTGCGGCTGTATTCGTGTCACACTCGAACCATGAATTTATTGGCGTGCATTTTTGCCCATATTTAATACCCCTTAAATGTTAATTGTGACATAATTATGTATTTATTTCATTCAGAATATTCCGTCGTAACTTATTTTTATATGTCACACATTTCATTAACGTTATATAACTGAATTTTCTTTAAAAGGCAAACTATGAAAGAGTCTTCGATACTCTCTCTAACACTAGGCGTTTCGGCACTATTTGTTACTTTCCAGTTCATTTTATTTTGTTAACAATAACATTATAACATTCTTACCGTCAGAATTTTTGTAGTAGTACAGTAATATTTATTTGCACTGGATCGTTTCTAAATTTCTTTTTGATTTTTGAGGATCTGAATGAAAAGAGAGTAACGCATTACACGTAATTAAACTTTTAAAAGTTCACATGTAGCATTCAACAAATAAGAAATATAAATTCTTCTCCTGAATAACGAATAAAATAAATCAAAACGGCAGTGTAGCAGGTGAATGATAGTTGCTGTGCTTTATTATTGGATAGTATTTATTTCTATGTCGAAGAAGTTCTAGTTTTCACATAATGCCTTTCATTAGGGAAATGATATTGGTGCGTTGCCAAAGCTGCACGAGACTTGGCTTTGGCTATCTCTACATTGCATTGATGTGCATGCACATACATGCCTTTGCAAAATTGGATGTTATATACGATTTCGAGATTGAAAAAATATTTTCACTTTATTAGCTTGCAAATCAATTGAATATTTGAATATTTATTTGCTTGCATTTTTAAGACCGGACCAGATGGATTTGGCTACTAGCGTGGATGAAGCCAAGCTTGGCATGAGTTTATTTATGAACAATCATTTCGAAGAAGCGAGAGCTTTGATGAGACCATGGTAAGATTTACAAATTTTCAATATGTATAAAAATTCATTGGAATGGATACATATTTACTTTGGTTATAGGTATAATAGTTTTCAGAACAAAGTGCTAGGAAAATCTTAAAAGACTTTCTTGCTTAAAAATCTTCTTAGTTGTTTATACTTAAAACTTTCGTGTCTCTAAAAGTCTGACAAAGGCAGTAAAGGGCAAAGTGGTATTTTCTATAAAAAAAATTGGGTGGGATATAATGAGCAGTTTCTGTTGTTTTTCATCGGATTATTGATTATTATTGTTTATATAACTTTCCTTGACCATTATAAATGAGGCAAACAACTCATTTTCAATACCATTAATTTGATTCTCAACCACAGTGACTTTTTTTATGTTCAGGTAAAAATAACAAGGAAAACAACAACACTCGTTAGACACAATGCACGACAACTATTCTCATCTTTTTTGAAACCATCTGTTTACCTTATGAAAAAGATAAACATTTTCCGCTGTCATCAAAATAAAAACCTACCATGTTCCATAAAAAAACTCTCGAAATATTAAACAATTCCGCAGATTTTGTAGAATTTTGTACAAAATTCATATGTTCCATAGTAAAAATTTAGGTATACGGACGTAGTAATGCTATATGGATAATAATTTTCTCCTTTTCACTGAAAATACTGCGTGATGTAGTGTTGTCAGTTTTATAATTTGTAGCATGTACATAGGCTGAGTTGACACTTTGATGTGATAAAGAAGAGAAGATGTTGAGTAGTAGGATGTTGATAAGAGCGGACATTCGAGCCAGTGGAATTTAAGTTGATTTGGTGTTTGGTCGTTCTCAGGGCTCGGGAAAGTACGTACCACGCACTGGGTCATGGAGTTTTTCAGTTCCTAGAAGCAGTGATGACTTTCGAACAGGTGAGCAGTGAGTGAGTGGAGTGAGATAAGATGAGAGCATGAGTGAGAGTATAGTCGGGGGCAGTGCATTTACAGCGGAATGGCATGTGAGTGCGAGTAACTTGTAAAATGCATGAGGGAAGATTGTGAATTAATAAAGAGATGTTTTCTTTGAATTTGGGATAGCAACATATCGAGGCAGCAGGAGAAGCTTTGGAGCAGTCGGTGGAAGTGTGTCATAGATTTCGGAAGAAGAGTTCCATGTACGAGTCACTAGGGAAAATTGTTAGGAGACCAAACTATGACGCTCTTCGTGAAGGTACGTACACAAAACGGTATTTGTGCACTTTCGGCTCTCTAGATTGCTTATTCTCACTTTTCTGTCTGTCTGAGAAATGTCTCCATTGCCGAAACCGAAATCAAACTAGCACTAAGCCTCTACGTCAAACAATATCAACTGAGGGCGCAGTCGGGAAAATATTCCTGGGTCAGGCTTCGTCACAAATTGAGGAAATAAAGTTAAATTAGAGACCCACTCTATTTTCCGTTCCATAAAATTGCTTTTTTCTACAATTTTAGAAAGCAATAGCTGACGGTAGCATTTTTGAATACGCATCAAACAAAACAGTCGCATTACCTATATTATTGCATCACAAAATAACAATTCTAAAATACTGAATTCAAGTATAATGACATTCTTTGTTTTCCCTCAATTTCCAAATAGGCACAAGATACCACCAAGGGCTCTAACATTCCATTGTATTTTTTTCACTTCGACTGTATTCTCAAAAAGTTAAAAGAATAATAGAAACTATTATTTCCTAAGCTGTTTAAAAAATAACCCCGTCAAGTCAAAAGGGAAACATTGATTTAAGTAATTAAATGGCTAGAAAATGTATCTTGGGCCAATAAACCCCCTGGGGAGTTCTAATCTAAAAATCGATTAGTACTGGGGGGACTATTACATTGGGAGATGCATACCAAACCTAGAAATGTTATAACTTCCCTTATTCGGTTATTCGTCTACCTTATTGCTAGTTACATCACATCGTTTTCCAATCCGGGGCACTTAAATACAGTCAAATAGTCAAAAAAGGGATAGGTATAACGAAAAATCTTTAAATGGTTAAAGTGTAGCAGTTAAAATAAAGTTAGCAAAAATAATTAATCCTTTTGAATTGAAATGATATTTTTTCATTCGAATTGTAATAAGATACTCCGATGTAGAATTAAATAATATTTGTCATATAGACAAAAGCGAGTAGGAAGTAAAGCAGGGTACGTGTAAATCATTTGAATATGGATATTGTTGAAAGCCATTGAGAATTTCAGACGTTGCTATTCGGTTAAAAAGATTGGATGTTGTAAAATTTGTTGAAAGGATGAAAGGAAGTGGCTGGTAATAATCATAACGATTATATTTTAGTGGTAGAGTAGAGGTATGTATTGATTCGTGTGGTAGTGGATTACTCTTTTCTGTTATTTAAATCTTGGCGTGTTCTTCTAGGCATTTTAAGGACAAGACTAAAGGAAGTTTTTGCAGGGCTATCAGTAAATTGGAAAAGACGAAAAGATATCACAGGAGTTTCCTGATGCAGTGCAATAATGTGAAGTCAATTCGTTTGTATCTATAATATTATAGGCAGTGGGGCAGAAAGAGGCAGGGCAGAGCATGTATGTTTCTTCCTATGTGATAATGCTATGAAATTTCGGTAGAATGGAAGTTTGAGTCCTTGGCCTGACATAAGCACTATGCCTTTCAGGAAAAAGTTGATTGTGAATAGAGAGTTTGAAAGCAAATGAAATCCGGGATGA
Organism: Tomocerus nigrus; assembly: GCA_019776505.1. Classification (NCBI taxonomy): domain Eukaryota; kingdom Metazoa; phylum Arthropoda; class Collembola; order Entomobryomorpha; family Tomoceridae; genus Tomocerus; species Tomocerus nigrus. The sequence goes on from JABASI010003461.1 coordinate 6,920, forward strand.
GAGTGAGTCGTCGGAGGGAGAAGAGTTAAGTTAAAGTTAAGAAGTAGCGAGAGCGAGACTGAGACGTATCCCCGCAATCCCCAGTGCACTAGTGCACTGGAACACACTCGAAAGTGTACTCTGCCTAATGGAAATACAAATAGCAAGACATTTCCCAGTCCCACAACAGAACTAGATAATAAATAAATAGAAATAGGTAGAGCTATGTGCAATAGAATACAAAGTTTATATTATTTCAGGGTATCAAATTATCTTCGTCGACTCACTTCACTCGATTCGGCTGTCAGCTGACTGACTGCGTTGAGTACAGAAGAGAGTCGCAGAGTAGAGTAGAGCGTGCGAGGGAGCATTAAGTAGATGCAGCGACTATGAATTTAGATGTCGACGTCGCCAAATAAAAATGCAACTCGGCAGCAGTGGTCTGCTCCTGTGGTGTGTATATTTTAAGAATTTTGATTGTGATTTTTGATTGTTGTAGAGGAGATCCACGCGGAACTGTGCTATGCGGAATGTCTTCTTCTCAGAGCTGTTTTGACGTTTGTCGAGGATGAAAATCTCATTAGTTTTGTCAAAGGCGGACTCAAAATGCGATCATGCCTCAATGCCTACAAGTACGAAATCAAAGAGCCTGACAACTTCTCTCTCTCTCTCTCGGCTAATTGCTTTCCTGCCAATCTATTTCCCTATATTTCCCAATGATATCCTTTTCTTCCTCCACAACACTCTCCCATATCACTCACTCTTTCTCCAGCCAGCTTAGCACGGCTTACGCTTACGCTACACTAAATCACTCACTCCCTATCTATATTTCTTACATCCCTATACAAATATAGAAATAAATAGACTTAAACGCTTAATAAAAATATCTGTACACAGTGCCCAAAAACCCTGTAGCCCTGTTTTAGGAATGAAAAATCCGAGACATAGCCGGGAATAACCCTGAGCTGGTATACTCTCGTCCACAATAATATTGTAATACACTTTGGCATTCTCGTAATTTTTAAATTGATCCCTTGGCCTACCTGCACATTTACATTAACTTACATTTGTGCAGCTAAAAGGATCATACCCATTATTAAGATTGTTAAGGAGCATTCCCTTTTACTAAAGGCAAAAAAATTAAAAAACAATAATGAAGCTAGAAGTTATATTAGAGAAATCTTTTTTTAATGTCCAAAAAAAATGTTGAACTGATCTTTGGGAAAAGTTTGGGTCAGTAAAAGTATGATGACAAGGAATCATGAGAGTGGGATAGACATGCAGGTCAAAAGTATTTTTCGGACCTTATGTTTACAGGTTTTGGAAGACGTTGACTTTTGTAACGCGGTACTGTGGGAGTAGGAGCATAACAGTGAGCGAAATATTATGCCATTCAACTTAGAGCACAATAGAAAGGGAAATGGAAAGACTAAGTTTGGGGCGGATGTATTTGTTGGCAGAAATTGTGCATAGGTACATTAGATGCAATGATGCAGAGCAGTTCGTATGAATGTGTAAGTATTTACCAGGGACTATACGGATTCAATATTATTACTATTTCGTCCTCATATGCTCTCAGTTTTTTGTGTTCTGTAATCTCTCAGCGTCAATTTGATATGTAGAGTTTGTAGAGTACTAGGCGCTAGGTTGCTCTTTTATCACATCACGTCATTATAATATTATTGTACTGTTGTACTACTATATGGCTACATTATAAGATACGATGTAAGCAGCTATATTTCACTGCATTTCTAGACACGAGTACATGACTTGGAACTACAGTGCGTCCATTAAATACAAATCCCAGCACCTCTACAGAAACGAACGGATTTTCGAGTTTTAGTGGTTTTATTGGTTTTCACCAAAGTGTGATTCGTTTGTTTTAAAACTTTATTCCCTTTATTTTCAGTTTGTATTTTATAAAAGATTGTACAATTTAAAGATGCACCTCTGAATAATTTTATGAACTTTTCTTTTTGATTTTAAAACTTATATAGTTGCTATTTATTAAAATTGTAGTAAATATCTATTCAAATAATAATAATTAGGTATCATACCTTTAATAGTTTACAATGAATGAGTGGAGAAAAGGTGTTTGAGGGATTGTTGGGGTGATAAGGGATAAAGTATGAATGACCCTGTATGAGCTGATTGTACGACTGCAGAAATATGTTCGAGTAGAGTTAGAGTCTGAGACTAAATATGAGAGGCTGATATGTGTACACTGACAGTCTGTGCTTTCTCCACTTTCACTCATCCTTTCCACACACGAAACATCACATCGCCGCTTACACTGTAGTGAAGAATGGCAGTCTCCTCCAATCTTCTCTGATACAATAAATGTTCCACTGACACTCTTATTGTTAGTTTCCCCTTCCAAGCCCTTCCTCCTGCAAATAGTATTTATATATTACGATGTCATTCTGCCTGCGCCTACACTCCTTACCGACGTCTGCTTTCTATATTTCACAATCTTAAGCCTCCCCTGTCTTTTCTTTTATCCCTTTATTCTCCAAAAGTTTACTCCGACATAAATGAGCAGTACAAAGGAATTTATGCGACTAATCGTAAGATCAAAACTGAGAATTTCTATTCGTTTGCACGTTCTGACCCAATTTACTAAAATTGCATCTCGTGCCTGTCTGTCTGCTAGAAATGATCGAAGCTCCTCTTAGGAAGAAATTTCTAAATCTCCCTTTAATAATCCCGTAATCATTTACATCCAAATTTCTGTTGTCATCTTCGGATTATAAATTACAATATTATCCTTATCCGCCCATTCCCCACAATAAATTCCGCTAAACCTACGTCATAATCAGATTTTCGATATCAATCTTGACATTTATTATGAAAATACAATCATTGGAAAACTTTCATGGTAGGAACCTATTAAAAGGCTTCACAGCAATGTAATACATATCACGATATTCTCTATGTAATTAAATTTATACAGGTAAAATCATCTGTACGTGACATCTGTCTATTTTTAGCAGTTTATGAATTATTCTTAAGGACACCTTTTCCATTTATTAAAGCGTATATAAGAATTCATTGCGTATGACTTCCAAAGACTGATTTTGATATAGATATATCGCTGTACAAATGTAATTATAATATCTCGATGCGAACAATGTATTATTGATTTACCTTGTCTTGAGACAGACAGCATGACAGATATTATGACAATTATTAACCCAATTATGAACTTCTATTGTGCACAACAGTAGATATCCGAATAAATGGAATCATTCAAATTAAATTAAAATAGAAGCATAACATGTACATCCCTATTGCTTCCCCACTCTAATGCAAGGCCGGATAATATTCATTTCCTTGCTGTTGATCGATATTTTCTTTGATATTAACAACTGAAAGCGATTGCATCTAATCTCTAGCCTATTTCCTTCCTATGCAATTTTAATATATTTACTTAGATTCTATAATTTTAGTATTTAGTACTATTGGCAAATTGTATATTAATTATATGAATTTATTGACTTTTTGACAAATATGTTTCCTGTGTCATCCTTCTACTAACCAGCATTCCTGTATTAGACATTTAGATTGAAGAGGCATTACAGTTAGATTACATCGGAAATTAGCTAGGTCTAGTTCATTTCAAACTAGTATCCTAAAATTACATTAGTGGAGCTAAATTTAAATTGGAAACGTGCCGTAGCAGGTGCCAGACAACAATATAATATTCTAGAAACGGAAATTAGTTTGACGTTCCCCCAAAGTTCAATCAACTTCCTAGTCTTATTATTTCTGAGATATACAACGAGAAAATGATAAACATAATTTCTATCCATAGAGAGTGTTGGAGTATTCTCAAGCATCGAAATTGGGACGATAGTAAACACAAAAGTCATTTCGAAAGTGGAGTTCGGATGGGTGTTGGTGCCTATAATTTGGTAATAATCATTTGAAATGTAAAATTTTCCCCACCATGATGCTATATTAACACTCAGTCATTTTTGTTTGGCAATTGGCAGAAAAATAGGGAAATCTCGATGATAATACTAAACACTAATTTATGGAATAAAATATTTTTGTTAGATGATATCCATGCTTCCAGCTCGAATTATGAAATTGTTGGAATTCATTGGGTTTTCCGGAAATCGGGTAAGAAATCTTTATGGTGGATATACAAAAATTTTTGCTTGAGTTTTGTGAAATGGTGAAAGTGGTAGTAATAATTATCATGTGGAGCTACTTGCTGTAAATCCTAATGTATTTATGTCTTTCCATTGTGTAATTTATTGTGCATTCCTGGTGGTTGTTCGTAGGATGAAATGAAGGTACTTTTTTAACACCTCACTCACCATTGTCATTAATTAATGAAATTTCCTGCATTCCACCAAAATGCTTTCCCTCCACCACTTTCGTGCTCCCAAATGTTTATTATAAATAGCTATCTATTTATATCGTTATAATATATCTGGATTTTGTTGAGAGAAAAGTGGTAGACTTAGAACTATACATCAGGTTCAAATGAAGGTATTTATATTACTAGAAATGAAGAAACTTAATTTCAATCAGTTACATTAATGTGTGTATCGTCAGGAATGGGATTGAATTGTGATGAGGTATTAGCTATCAGGAGATGAGAATGTAGAAATAAAGTAACAACAATAAATAGAGTTGGGATATTATTCCCCGTTTGAGGTAGGTATCATATCTTTGTGGAATGTGGAGTGTACATGGAAGTGTGGGAAGAAGAATGACATTCCTATTAATTATGTTGGCAATCAGTTAGCAGTTTTGCAGTTAAGGATAAAAGTCATATTATAATAAATAGATGTTTTCTGATTTTATGGGACAGATGGGAATATGTAATCCCTCCTCTTCATTGTTAGCATCAGTAGATAGTCAGGGCATTTGTGTCAGAGAGGAAAGTTTGAGTGAGTTGACCTTTTCCATTTTTTAGATCAGGACATGACATGTCCAATAATGTTCCAAGTATTTCATGTCTGGAAAAGTCAGGCCAATCAATACGAGACGACGAAGAGAAGGAAAATCTGAGTCTCACTCTCACTCGCGTTATCTAAACTGGTCAAGTAGTAATGTAGCTACTACTAGAAGAGCTATCTTGGAATTCCAACTCGGAATCTGGGAAGGACATGGAAATAGCGGCGACCACTATAGATGCACAGTGTGTGTGTGTTTTGTGGAGGCGATACATGGGTAGGAAAGTAGTGCGGGCCGGGGATTAGGAGTGGCGGAAGAGAGGTGGCTGTAGGAAGAGGAAGTCTTTCTTAGGGCTCATAAATATAAATGGTTTCTTTTGTAGGCGATAGCGGCCATTAACAATAAGTGTAGTGAGATGTCTGAATTGAGATGATGTTCTTTGAAAAGCAATGACATTTATTTGGTATTCAGGAGACGGGTCTTCACCAGTTGAATATCGGATGCAATCTCCGCGGCTCCTTGCGCCAAATACTCTGTGCCATGGTTCTCTTAGGTTTCCACTTATTTGTCAGTTACGTCTTGGGATACGGCGATGGAGATTTGGAGCTGGCCGATCAGATTATCACACAGCAATTGGCTGTAAGTGTGACATTTAGCCCTGAGCCGGGTGATCTATGACCCCCGCCTCTCCCTCTGCTAATTGATTAATGTTGATCGTCCTCACAGATCTATCCCGACGGTGTCTGGTACAATTTCTTCAAGGGGAGATTGGAATACGTCAAAGGACACGTTGATGAAGCCATCGAGTGGTACACCAGAGCTTGGCAGTCACAATGTGAATGGATCCAGTTTCATCATTTATGCTACTGGGAATTAATGTGGGCTAATAGGTAAATACTCATCTCGCAATCCTAGATCAGATCCCTCTCCTAGATAATCTCCCCCTAACTCCCCCATTCAACTCCACTACTTAAACAAATTGCTTCCCGCCACTCCACCAACGTCCTTAGCTCTCCTTATCAAAATTAGAGGAAATTATCTCATCTTCGGCAGGACTGATGTAGTAATCGCTTCTTAAATAATATCACAAATCATTCTCTGTAGTTTTAAACAAGACTGGTGTTCATCTCGAGATTTCGCTGACCTACTGCTGCACGAGAGTCGCTGGTCCCGCGCCATTTACGGCTACCAAAAGGCATCCTTTATGTGCATGAGATACGAAAGACTGGGCAAAGACGAGAGACAAGAATTATTCAAGCTCCTTAAGTGCGTTTCAAACCTCTCACAGAGTCACAGACCCTATTTCAGCTCAACTTATCTGAACGGGAACTAAGAATAAATTGTGGGCATTATCTTTTTTTCTCTGCAGGGATATCCCATCTTGGAAACAGAGAATAGCTGGCAAATCTATTCCCATGGAGAAATTCGCCGTCAAAAAGTGTGAGCGCTTCTTTGCTCAAGGTAACAAATTAGTTCTTCCAGCCATTGAGCTTCTTTATTTGTGGAATCAATTCAAAGTTCTTGGCAAGCAAATGGACTTGGTCCAACCTCTTCATCTCCTCATCGAAAAGCACATTAAACTCATAGAAAACGAAAAAGGTAATCCACATCTCAACATCTCTTCACTATTTTCCCATCTTCTCTTTTATTCTACACTATTACCAATCCAAATTTTTCTCAGCTCAATTATTTAAATTTTCGTCTAGCTTAATACATTTGCAATTCCTTATTCATTAATATTCAGTACAGAGAAATTCTCTTTTATTTATATATTATCTTTAAATGCATGAATTATTATTTATGGATCTTTACTGTTCAGATGCTTAATTAGTGGGAATAGGTAACCTTAAATTAACAAGTAATTAAAGGGCTAAGTATTGCTTAGAGAAAGTATTGCTTTGTGAATTTTCAAGGCGTGCTTTAGTCAAGGGCAGAGCAGTGAACGATTGGATGGAGTTACATAAAATAAGCTGAGTTTGTTGTTGCAGATGACCCCTACTACATGGACAATCGATGTCTGTTGCTTCTGCTGAATGGAATGTGCTTGAAGTACTTGCACAAGGCGATAGAAGCTGAGGAGAGTTTCCGAAAAGTTATTTCGTGTGAAAAGGAGTTGGTTGTTGATACACTACCTTGCTCCCTACGCTACTTACGAGCTTGGAATTAGTCTCTGGTCCCAAGGGAGCCGAGATATTGCTGTTACCACTTTGGAAAATGCCAAGTAAGTCAGACAGTGGAGCTTATCGAAGTTCATGCACAAATAGGAGAGCAAATAACTGCAATGGCGCTCTCATTCATAAACTAATTAATTAATTCGGCCACATTGCAATGCAATCCTGGCTGGGTGGCTGGCTGGTTGGAGATTTTCTCTCTCTCTCTCTCTCTCTGTCTGCCCAGTAAATACTCTTGCTCGGCCAAAGTAACTGAGTAACTGCTTAGAGATCCAGAGGAGAGGAAAACAAACTGAGTGAAATTATTGTCAGTTAAGGGGAAATTGTTTCCTCGCTTCCCATGCACTTCTCATAGCTCCTTTCTTTAATTGACTCTCCGCTTCATTTAAAACAGAGTCATTCACAATGATAGCTAATAGTCTAAATACTTTCTCCCTCTAGGAATAACTACAAAGGCTACGCTCTCGAGTCTCGACTGCATTTCAGAATACATTCCGCCCTGGCTGAGCTACGAACTTCCCACAAGAATGACTCGTCAACCTCTGGGCCCGTCTTTCCTAATACCCACTCGAATGGAAGCAGCTTCCCCTTATAGTCCTGCCCCTTGAATTACACATAAATACTTCAAATCTAACAATAAATAGCTATCTACTGACTATTTAGAGACCTCTCATCTACACTACTTACTCATTTCCTACACTTAGACAATGACTAGGCACTAAGGACTCTCATCAGAAAATTTTACACTTCTCCCAAACATTTTTAATTGAGGAATATAGGTCAATTATTCTCCATGGTTTTTGACAGACTGTGATACGCACGTTTAGTTAAGTTTGCATTGAGCAAATTTGTAACTATAAAAGCAGCTTTTTAACCACTTATTACACTAATTCCTATATCAATTTTTGAATCACGAATAGTGATGGCTATCCAAAATCCTTTTATCACAGATCTTTATTACAAAGTACAAGAATTTATGCGAATTTTTGAATTTTCTTGCCTCCAGATTGCCTAGTCAATGTTTATGTAGCCTGCAATGTCCAATTTAGTGAATATGTATGTTCACTATTGATTATACGTAGAGTCATTTAAATAATGTGCGTACATTTGTAACAGATAATATAAGTACGTACATATACCTATATACTACAGCATTATCTACTAATTAATTCCTTTAAGACAAATTATACGTATAAATAAACATTCTTTCAAATAGCCATTCAGCAGAGAATGTAACTCAATAGCTTGTGTAACTACTAAATATAAAGATATAACGAATAATTATTTGCGTCTCTTTGTGTGCACCTGTGTTTAATGTATATAATATACCTGATTAGAATTTTTATAGGTACGAACGTCGTTTAATTTATTTATTGCGAAAAACTACAAGTACTGTGAAATAAAGATAAATACATAGAATTAATATATTTGACTGTGCTTAAATGAAGTCCTGTTCAATTGTCACTATTTCTCATTTCGGCCAGCATCCGTCGCTATATTATGCTCCACACAGAACATATTGTGAATTGGAATAATAATTTAACGTGTAGCATCATGAAATATCTAGCAGAAGACAGGAGATTAAATTTACCGTTGGGTTTGCATTGCATCGGTCGGTGGGGGATGCTACGTTTCTGTACAGTAGTGTAACTATTTATTTTGCAGGGACGCATAATAATTCACTATCGGCCATTAATTCTCATCTTTGTTTGAGACGCTGTTCTCTTCGTGGACATTTCCCCCTCTCTCCGAGACATCATCATCTATTATTCAAAATTCATATTAACTATTACTTTGCTCGCCGCTGCTGCTACGACTAGAAATTCCTCTGCTACTCTCCATAACAAACGTGGCTACAGTCTCCCGTCTTTTTGGCTACTTGTTAGAATTGACACAGAATACATATCCTAGGATAATAAAGTAATTCTACTCAGCACAATGAACATTACCCTTGTAATGTGTAATTGTTGACACATGGAGAAATATGTAGCAGTCTAATTTAGCATATCTGCAGAGTCTAGGAACACATTATTTTATTACTGTACTGTACTCTGTACTGTAGCAGAAGAGGTAAGTATATTTACATATAATTTATCTGTCTTGTGCATACAGTATGTCATTGCACTCCACGCTTACAAATTACCTACTTGTAAAACTTTTGCTGTTACTGTTCTGCGTTATTTCTGTTAGAAAGTGACCTCATAAAAATAAATTGCCCTTGCTCTTAATTCATAGTCAATTAAATATTGTGCATACCCAATAGCAATTGGAAACAAATGAAATATATTACAAATAAATAAATAAATGTGGCCCTTTCTGACTATTTCCACCATCCGCCTAAAAACAGAAAAACTTAGATTCCAGTTCGATAAAAAAGAGAAAAAAATTCGAATTTTTGCAAAAATTCCTACTAATTATAAAAATAAAAACAAATAAATGCATTCCAGATAAAAATTCAGATAGGGTAAACGAATACAAGTCTATTTC
>JABASI010003462.1:0-16467 GCA_019776505.1 Tomocerus nigrus
ATATTATCTCAATAAACTATAATTGGAATTATCATAACCACCAGCAGTGCGAACATGATTCTACTTTAATTTTGACAGGCATTAATTTCCTTATGGTATATTCCGTAATGACTGTTTTCGCTTTGCAAAGTAATAATTTGTGATTGTATACAGAGATACCTACATATAAGAAAAATGATGATTGGAGGTTGTTTGAAGGATTTGTTGGATGCTTCGCATATTTACAGAGGTGGGCACTAAAACGGGAAACGCACGTCAGGTCAAATTCCCATTCCCAAACGTCACATGTCATTTCACGTCATCGGCATGAGTTGGTTTTCACATTTTGGTGCAAATAACGTCAAAAATTTTATTGCATATTTGTACGTTTCAGACAATTTAGAGTCCAATTGGAAGTCGTTTTTTTTTGGTGGTGGGGAGGATTTCCCTCATTGGGAGTAAATTACCTGTTTCAGGTGCGAAAACTTACAGCGAATCGAACGAGATGATTTTCATCACCGTAAGTTTTCGCACCTGAAAAAGGTATTACGTAATTTCCCCCCAATGGGAATTTATTAAATAATTTCCCCCCTTCCCACCCAAAAAATGACCACTCCCAAATGGACTACAAATTGTCTGAAACATACAAATATGCAATAAAAATTTTGATGTTATTTGCACCAAAATGTGAAAAACCTGTAATAGACTACAAACAAGTCAGGTGAACTATGACTTCAAAAAGAACTGCTCAGAGGCCACAAGTCACGTCACTTCACCGAAGACGTGAAAATTTGCAGGTTGTATTATATAAAGTCACTTGCAAGTCACAATTAAGGCTGCCTCTGTGATCGAGAACGCGTGTGCGAAATAATTATTCTACAGGGAGCAAGAAAACCATACCAATGGGTGTATTTAGTAGCGTAGCATTTGGGGCCGTGCACCCTATAGTAAAATTGACATTTGGGAAACATCTATGAGCTACGAACCATGCATTACCTAGAATGTATTTTTCCCCAGCTTGAGGCAAACCGATTTTAAAAATTAATAACGCAAAAATTAAAGGATACCCTTGCCAAGGACAAGTTTTAGGATATTAATTTTACCTATCTGTAATCAAACAAAGGAAAAATAATTGCTTTTGTCCCAACTAAATGCATTAATCCAAGTTATATACTTCCCCAAAAAAATTGACGCCTGTAGACACCTTTTTGGGAAAAGCATACAACGTTTTAAACATATTTTAACTTTCTAGTTCCCCCGGGGGTTGAGAAAAACGATTTCTGCGAAATTGACGTACCCCTAAGTAAGCAGGTCAGGCATTTCTACCAATTTTCTTTGGTATTTCGTTCTCAAGTCACCAACTCACGTCAAAAAGGACGTGGTGGCATAGCCCACCTCTGCATATTCACCATGACTTTTAATATAAACGAAACAAAGCACGTGCACCACAGAAAAGTGTCCTTGCATTCAACGAAAAAATCAACCCGTCGTGTAATGAAGACGGCAGCGGCCATACAATAAAGATTAATACATGTTGGCGAGCATAAAAATATTTTGGGCTTTCTTTATCACATGCAAGCCAAATTGCCTGAGTAAAAATAGCATTTGTACGTTGGTATGTGTTTAATTTAAGCTACGCGACACTTGCTGCTAAAGTGCAGTCTGCACATTTCATGTGGTGAACGTGAAAGTAAATGCTATAACATTGCATATCATACATAACCAAGACTAAAAACAAATAATGACGGGTTTCTACACTGCAATTTAGCTTATACAACACATTCTATTGATGGCACACGATGTTTCAAAATTTCCAAGCACAAGATCAAAACAGTCAAATTCGTGCATGGAACTCAGGAGCAGACTACTGTTTTAGATAAGTGCATAATCTGAAAGGTAATCAAGATAAGCCTTCTAAGTAGTGGAAATAAACAGTGTTTTCCACTCAAGAAACCAATTAGCACTCGGGAAATTGCTAACAATGCTGACAGGACAAAATAGTTTACAAACATCCGCTGTTGACACATAAATATGAATTAAGCCAACCGACATATTTATTACTTCGTGCTTTTATGCACGTGTCTTACTAACAACAGATAAGTTGAATAATAGTATCTTGGTGTTATTTAGCTGCATTTAAAGCATTTCCAATGAATCTGGTTCGAAGAAATTTAACTTGAAGAGTTCTAAAATCTAATCAGGACTTAATGCTCATAATGAATAGTTATGAATTTAAATAAGAACAAATGCAGACGTAGCCTCAGAAAATACAAGAGACTCGATCACAACTACCACAATCGCAATTAATTTCATTCAAGGACTCTGACATACTCTAATGAATATTTTGCATGTTAAAATGAGTCAAAGAACCCTAAATTATATTTTATGTCAAGCACACCGCTGTTAGTCATAATAATAAAATAGAAGGTCATGAACAGAAAAATAAATACCGTAAAATTTCTCACAAGTTTTAATTTTTAGTAGTAGTAAAATCCTTCAACAATAATATCAAGAACTCCCTTGATATTTATAATCGGCTTTATTTTATTTTACTTTTCCGATGGAAGATGGATGGAAAAACACATAATCAACATTGAAATTTCCAAGAAAAGAACTTGAAATCCATCCTCATGCTTTGTTATACTTTTGAAAAGACTTAAAAGACAATAAGTTAAGTCTTAGTCACTTTCCTTGGAATTTTCAACTTTTCTGATGTATTTTTGCGTTCGGAAAAAAGTGAATGCAAGAAAATCAATTAATACAGGTAAAAAATAACAAAGTCAACAGTCAGCTTATTTCTTCCTTTACATTAGACAATTTCCATTGAAATATGAGTGAATGGGGAAAGCATTGAAAGGATCGCGTGGCTAAGTGTTTTGCGGTTGAGGAAAGGAAAGCGAGTTGGTAAGTACATATAATAAGTAAAATGCTAAATAATATTAAACAATAACAAGAGTATCTTTGTGAATAGGAAAGCTGAGGGGAGGGGAAATAGTAACGAAGTTAGTGTTAGGGCACAGAGGAATGTAATTATGCAAACGAGGGAGTAGCTAACGAACATTTAATGGCACTCAGGTCCAAAGTGTATTGCTAAAAGGAAAGCATACATAATTTTTGGATGGAAAGTAAGGCGAAGCCTAACCCTAAGCCCTAAACAAGCCAAAAACAGAGTAGCGCCTAGCATCGGTACTGATAAGTAAGCAGAGATAATCTAATTGGTTTGCCCTTAACTTTGTATGCATGATGCGCCAGACCGACTACTGAACCAGATCCTATGTGTATTCACTAAATTTTTAAACAATTTGCTAGCAAATGATATGGATATTACATTAGTATCAGCTATGTAGTTTGAGTTCTGTCTTTTGTAAATAAAAGGCCTTTTGTTTGCAACCGAGCCGATAGTGTCCTTTTGTTTTTTGTTATTAATGTGCTCGTAAATACCGAGGCTGACTAAATGAATTTCCATTGGTTACGACTGTGTGATTTATCGAGGTAATAATATGTCAATTAAATATTACAATGATATAAATACTACTGTGTGTATTAAATGAAACCAAAAATTCGCTCGTAGTAAAGTAGTAATGCATGTAAGTAAATATAATTGTGTAGAAGTAGATAAATGAAAGCAATGTACTTATTTTCCATATTTTTTTTGGAAACGCATTTAATCCTCAGTTAAGTTTAAAGAAGAAAACTACTGTTATTTTATGCTCAGTATACCGAAATCCTTTTTTATGACTATTGTATACAAAAAACAAATAATACGAACAAAGATTGCGTGGCTACGTATGGGCTACATATGCGGCTACGAGATAAAAATAAATGATTTATTTTCTGGTACCTCATGATAGTTTTATGGTATATCATTTAGGGTGTCCTCATTATGAATTTGAGAGTACTGATGAGTTTACACTGTTTCTGTATTGGGGAAGCAATGAAGAGACGTTTTGTATGTGTAGGGGTAATGATGGAAGTCTAGGGACTGTGCATTGGATTCGAGTCACGCAAGATTTATCTACTCAGCTCTGTCGTGTCAAGAAGACTATCTGTGGAGAGTGAATTGTAAATAGCTCCCAGTTAAAATGGATGTGTCAAGTCAACATTAGAAAGTTGACTTTGACTTGACTTGACTGTGCATTTCCCATTTCGGAGTAGTAGAATATAGCGAAGTGAGGGAACAAAACTATCAGAAAATACCTCATCACTTTACTCTTTGAGATATCTAGCCATAGCTATAAAAGCCATCTTCTAGTTAGATACCTAGTGACATTATGCTAATAGTAAGAATATTTTATAAGGCTGCATTCCCCATAGTAGGATACCCATACGAGCCGCGAAACTATTTCCCCTTTCAACGTTTCAACACATCAATTCCGAAGAGTGCAAATCATTTGCGCTGTCTTTCGTCTTCGTGTGATTCGTCATTCTCCTTAAACACTGACTGACTGGAGTTGATTGTGAAAGTAGTGAAACAAATTTCGGGCATTTCTATCGAAGAACTTTCAAGATGTCGCGTAACATAATGACGTTTGACTTCTCTGCATCGCTTCCTCTCACAACTAATCTGAGGAAATAAATGAATGACTCAGTTCAAAGTTTACTGATATTTATTTAGCGGCTAACCAGACTGCCGACTTTTATGTCGTCCTTATACTCACTGCCTCCATGCTCCTAAACACATTAGATGATGAGTAGCATTACAACTTTCATTATCTCCCTTCCCATTCATTTCTTTCCTAAGCCTAAGCCTACTCCAATTGCTGTGCAATCAAAGCTTCACTTCACTCAGGCTACGAATATTCTACAACGTTCTCATTGCTTTTGGGTGCCATAATGCCTAAAATTGGCCTAGTGACCAAGAAACAACAACTTTAATCCCAATTTATGCACAATAATAACAGTAATATTATAATGACTATTGAGGAACTATACACGAATGTCTGTTAAAAAGATAAGAACGTTGACAGTGTACAAGTACAGCATGAATGCAACGAAGTAGTACCTATATAGTCCACAAATAAATACCTATAGTAAGTTATGGAAATAAAATAGTGAATAATCCTCCATAATAGTGAAATCATTATTGTTTGGCTCATTAAAAATCGATGAATACCTTCAGCAAATGTGGTCGCAGATAAGTTCTACTATTTGCTTTACTGAAAGACCTTTTGGTTGGTAAATTATTTGTCATATGAGTAACTGTGTCTAATTATTAATCCCAGTTCCATTAACCAACAGTGTGTTCATTCATTCATGAAACCGCAGACATGATTTGAACAGATTTCTGTATGTGTGTCACATTATATTAACAATACATACATCTCCTTACACATTCATTTAATCAAAGCAGAATCATAATAACATGTAATGTAAAATTGTAGTATCTATCTAAACAAGTTGAATGTTGCAAATAAGCTCAAACTCAAAACATATGCCAACTAAGTTTGTTATCAGTTTTAGACATGTTACTAGTTATTTGTACTGGGTGTTTTCATTTCTACTGAGACAGACTACGCCACCACAATGTACCTTGGTTTAATCTCGTAAATACTACAGATACTACAGGAATAAACAAAAACGGTTGCAAATAATATGAATATAGTAATACACAACTGCCAAAATTATAATATTTTCCATTTGTTCATTGGTTATCGCTGCATGTCAGCAAACACGGATTTTTAGTCTTGTCAGACTTAATTGGATTAAACGCAGTAAATATGAATAATTTCCGGCAAATAGCTTTTGTTGAAAATAATGGAGTAAAGTTGAGTAAGCATCTCAATAATTATAAAAGACATCTACGTGAAATTATTTATTATAGAGAAAAGAGGATCTCAAGCATTAGGAAGTGAGTCGACGTATTTGTCAAAATCTTTTCACTCTCGTTCTGTGTATTGTGTAATTACTAATTAGTCTTATACACCAGGCCTTTGTGTCAATGTTTGAAAATAGCCCTCTGTAGGTTTCTGCCTTCAGCATGCTACAATATTGATTTTTCCACTATATTTCTTGTGTAGACATGGGAATGGGAGTACAAATAGAAGCATCGAAGTAATATCTATTGGGCGCTGCTTATGCTGTGTGCAACTGCACGTATAAAGGGAGGAGGTATGAAAACGTAATTCATTGGCTATAATGAAACAAGTCAAAATTCCAGATCCAAATCTGAAAATGTCGTGCGAGAGGAAAATGTAGATATGTTGGAATTGTAGTAAATTCTGTTTTTCGCTTAGACTTCCCTTTTTTGTATTCATTATTTATGGATATGGGATTTCTATGCACGTGGTGGATGTGTATTCACCCTACCATTATAACTGGGGAGTGTGGAACATAAACATTCCTACTTTTATATAGTTAATCTTCTCTCCTGAACATAATCCTTGGCAAAACTGGTTAAATTTAGCGTGTGCGTGGATTATGAATGGATTTCTGTAGACTCGTATTACAGATCATATTCTCACTCACAACAGGGTTAAACCTGGCCATTCCTACCGGGGAAATGGCCATTCAATCAATAATAAATACATTGCACAAGCATCCTTTTACATAAATATTTATGCTGATACTGACAGGTACATGCATAGCGCATCATGCTTTCCACAAAAGAGAGGATACGCAAAATTCAGACTAGGTACGTACTTTAATAAACCATATACTTGTACATTCCCTGCATTCAAAAATAAAATGGCTATAATAAAGATGACTGATATAGGCACTTGACAAAATTCAAAAGCCAATTATTCCTATAGAAAATAATGGCAGGCGTAGTTGTCATAATATTTTCTGCACAAATGACACAAATGAATAAATTCCTCATAATAGACAATGAACGTGGTAGCAGATCATAAAAAGAGTAAAATAATATTTAAAAAATGCATGGATTTAATTTTTAAATATTGAACTGAATTACCTGTTCGACCCATAAATTGGTTGTCATAATTTGGTTCTTCAAATTCTGAAAGAGAAAAAGAATATTTTAGTTTGCATCTTATGTCTTAACTAAGTGTTTATTAGGGAAGTGTAATAGCATGTAATGTAAGTTACTACTACCGGACGATAAATTACTCTATGTATTATTAAGACATTTCTCTTGACACTTTCACAGCAGTTTGCTCGACTGAATGAATTATATTTTGTCCTCTTGTGTTTTGACTTTCTCCAGTCGACTGAACGCTTTTCTATACGACATTCGCATCACACAGTTAATAATGGTATAGCAGTACCTAATGCAATGTTGTGACTTGTGAGTGTAGAAAGGAGACAAGTGCCTGCCTTGTAAAATCTTGTATTCAAACTCTACTCAGACTTTGGCTGATTCTTCTCCATCCATATACCTCCTACTCCTATCTAGAGAGTATCTGTTGTAGTGCAGGGAGGGACGAGTGCAGATAGTGTGCCACAGTGCAAGGGAGAGAGAGATGCATTATAAAGGCCTATTCCCATTGCCACTCGACTTTTACTGCACTTAATACATGTTTATTCTACCAGGCAGAGTTGGAAATACTTACTTTTTGGCTACTTTCCCTTTTCTTCTTTTCATTCAATTCCCAGCCTTCATTTCAACTCATTCTGGGAATTTAAGGACATAGGTACTGAGGAAAGAAACCTAACGTTAGTAAGTAAGCCTAAGTATTATGTAAGAGAATTTTCAACTGACTTTAAGTAACTTCTTTTCTTTGAAAACTATCTCTCTCTCTCTGCCATTCACTCTTGCGGCCTGACTTTTACTTCCCTTCACCTTCCTATCTTCTCGACTCCATTTAACTTTTCATTTCTCATTTTATTCACAACCTAAGAAAAACCATTCGATCCTTTCCTCCTACTACCACTTGCTAACTTATTCAGACTAATATTACGAAAAATAGAAATGGAGATTCCTCGACGGTGTCCCGAGAGATAAATTCCCCATACGTAAATACAGCATCTATCATTATAATGAAGCTACCCACTCACACTTTCCCCCTTTTCATACTATAATACCTCAATTACATTTAGAAAAAATATTAAAACGCTTTAAGAGCACCTTTTGTAGCTACCCAATTTGAAAGCATTAACATTTTTTATAAAAAGGTCCAATTAAATGCAAACTACATACATAAATAGAAAAATCGTGGAAAATACAAAGAGATAATGGAAGCACTTGTATAAGGATCTAATGGTTGTCAATTATTTCTTGCAAGATAATGCTTGAATTTATGTCAAATGGCTTTCGAGATGTTTTTTGAAAACAGGACACTTAAAGACGATGTCAGAGAGTATGAGAGTCTCGCTTTTGAGGTTTGAGAAATAGAGTTTATCATTATGTTTCTAAGAATTGATGCTATGTGAGTGAACTTGGCCTGCCTTCCCTCCTCCAATCTTTCACTCTGTTTTCTCCTCTTCGTCATCCAGCTCAATATCAATAATGTCGTCTATGCTCCGTGATGGGCTGTTAACTTTCATGCCCATCTTTCATTGTCTGCAAAACTCAAAGTCAAAGTTGCTTTTGTGTGGGAATGCTCGCTCGCAACCACAGCGAATTAAATTTCTCTCGCTCCTTTTCTATTACGCTAACTGCACACAGCAGAATTCTCAAGCTAGACACACGATAATAAGAGAAAGCTGAGCTCTGCATATTCAGTTTAGGTGAAATAGCTTCTTTTTTATCTGCTCCTCCTACACAGCAGCCACTCTATAGTCCCTCTCAGTTTCAATTGACTTAACTTTAGACACTGTATGGGCTTACGGTGCGAAAATAGTGAAAATTGAATGCGACATGATGCAGAGTTTGCAAAGCATGGCCTCTCTACATATTACCTATACGTACTTAGTTATAGTTTATATGGAAGGAAGAATAAAATATAAAGAAGGAATTACGGAGACTTGAAAAATCATTTTACTGTGAATCTGAAGGGCTAAGAGGCGTATTTTAGTGGATGGCGTAATATGAGTGCTAAAAGGAGGCCAGAACATCACACAGAGACATTACCATAAAATCTTTATTGGCGGTGAAAGTGTGATAGGTACTAGGCTCTATATGCAATTCACACTTTTAGCAGATATCAAAAAACAATAATCTATGTAGATAAAGTGGGAGTTGGAGAAGAATATGTTCCTAAATGTCAATTGAGATTTTTTAAGAGTGTTCAGCTCCAGTTGGGAAATGTTTATCTGTTTTATCATCGAGTTACAACTTTTGTTCTCCTTCGTATTTAATTTAATGAATTTGAAGCTGGAGATAAGAGAGGAGGTTTAACAAGGTCGTTACAAATCTCTGCGAGCTCCACGTCCTTATTACCAGTCTTAAAATCATAGATGATGTGCAATTTATTCTGCTGAGGGATTAGTCCTCTCCTCCATTTCCCAACAATCCTACACTGTCCAATTGATTTCCCATGTATGTGAAAGGTTGGTAATGGAGCATTTATTGTAAAAAAGTTGGAGTTACCTCGTGGAATCTTAGTCTCTCAGAAATGGGGAAACTTAGCTCTCATAACTTAGTGCATGGCTGTCCACTATAAAAGTAAGTGGATATGTATGTAGAAGCAAAGGCATGACATGATAACTTACTTTAGTCAAACTTAGACAATGGGATCGCATAAGCATCCAGATAACAGAACTGTGTACTGGGACGGTGAAAGTCGGAGAAAGTGTAGAACAGTGAAAGGGGAAAGGCCAGGGTGGAAAGTGAAACTGCACGGGACCCTCCGCAGGAAAGAATTATTTATAGCTGAGAAAGATTGAGAACTTATAGAAAATAAGTATCCAAATAAATATATCCATGATTTTCTAGCCAATGTAAGTGTCTACGACCAGATAGTTATGTGGGTTATGTATGAACCGAAAATAGTATGGCTACCAAACAGCCTCATCTCTGTGCTATCCCATTTGCCCTTCGCTTCTCCAATGCTATGCATTAGGGAACAATAGCACTAAAGAATTCCAAAGAGGAAACTACCAGCGATGGACGGACAAAGACGCAGATACTATTTCTTTGCCAAAATCCCAATCCCAAACGTCTATACTTATTACACTGTCCGTCTTCCAACTCCCTCTATACATCTACTCCGATCAGAATTAATGAATGAGAACTTCTAATATATGACCTAATAATATTTGAAGCCAAAATACATATCTCACTTATACTGCACTTTTATACTTAACTCCCAAAGTAATGTGCAAAAAGAGATATAATATATCGCAGATCGCAGTGGCTACTTTTAACTATTGAAATACTTAAGTAGGTACATGAAGTGTGCAAGCACCGCCATTCAATAGCTATAGATTTTTTCCATCTAATTGCTCTTGTTCCGATTAAATCTCTTCAGTTTTGGTTGTGGAGGATTTATCCCTGGAAATCTATGCTTCATCCCTTCCTTTAGCTCTCGCAGAAATATAGCCTATCAATCCTGTTTAGCCAAACAGATTTATATCTCGTGCCAATAATGCTAACACTTAGCAAGTCTTATGGAACTTAACTTTAATATAACAAATAATACAATTTGGGATGGAAGAGCAATTATCAAAAGTACTTCTTTTACTTTACCACAACGAAGAACAGATGTAATAATAATAATTCTTTCCAAGAACATACAAGCAAGAAATTCACAACAATGATAGTCCCTTCAGTGTCATTCATTACTACAAAAATATACCCACCAACAAATATACTCATACAATAAGAAACATTTTCATTTTCATCCAACTCATTTATCTTGATAATACAAAAATCTATGGGGATTATCCACATAAAACAGCCACACTCCATCCACACCAGAATTATTAAGTATGAAGTACTTAGTAAATAAATAATCAAAACTTCCCTATAACTTCCTTGAAGAATGAAAATACAAATAAACGCAGAAGCTCATACATAATTATAAAATAGTCCATTGAAATAACAGAAAATTTGCATAACTATTATTATGTCCCTACCATCAAAAAATTAATTACTTGGGGGACAAAAAGATTTACATTGGGGACATTGTCAAATAGCAAAAATACCATAAAAGCACAGAAATAAAATTCCCTGCTAAAAATGAAAAAGGGTTTTACATTTCAAACAGGTGAAAACATACTGCAAATATGCATTAGTAATATATCTGCATTTAAAATCCTTTTGGTGGCAGGGAAAAGATATAAAAGTCACTTTGACAAAACAACCAGAAAAATTATCTTTGAATTAAATGCTAACAAAGCGCTTTTCTTGAAATGAAGACGCCTTTTGGATGGAGCCCGCCGTGTCACCACAAGAAATGCATGTTTTCCCGCAGTGCCTTGAGTTTCAGGACTAGAAAACGTTGTCGTTGGAAAGTTTTCCGCTCCCTGTCATTACTGGCATACTGTATCATTTGTGTATATCTTTGTAGGAGGAACTGGCGGAAGTAAATAGTAAGGTAGAATACATAAATAGTGAGCGTCTCGCCTTGTAATATTCCTGTTCACAAGAAAAGAGTCTGCTCGGAGTCAATGGAAACTATGGCTCGGTAGGGATGTGCTATTTATTAGTTGGTGACTCCTCTTCTTGCCTCGTGTGGAGAAGGAGAGAAAAGTTTGTGTGAAAGGTTCGGTTCTGGAGCTCAGGTAACGAACATGTTCTGTAACTTAACTTTCACAAAGCTCCCCTCAATTAGTCTAGAGCAACCTAGTCATTTTATTTGGGGGAAAACGTCGTTGCTTGATCCCGGTATCTAGTTTATGTATATTTAATAGGTACAAGTACCAGTAAAGAATCCAGCAAAGTTGTTTTCACTCAAGCTCAGCTCTGCTCTTCAGTTAATACACCAAAAATAGGAAATTGGATGAGCTTTTAAGAAAAGTGAGTGGGGCAGGAGAGTTGAGTTTTCAACAAACGCCAAATATGCTTATGGCCTGCTATATCCACGCAGAGAGGACATGATGTGAACTGCATAGGACATCCTGTTTACTTAACATACATTAACTTTTTCAGCATTGCATTTCCCGCAGATGCTATGTCAAAGCAGCAAACGGTAATAGGAGGCTTAAATAAAGCCGCAGAGTACATATCATCATTACTCCATTCCACACACTCTACTCGCCGTACTCTCTGAATTTTCTTCTCGGCTATCTGTTAGATTTAAGTAGCAGTCAGTCACACAGTTACTCGCCTTAGCCTAGCCGCCGCCATGACTCAAGAGGGAAAAGGGAAAGGTGAGGCAGAAAGAGGAGAATCCTGGATACATGAAAGGAGAGAGGGAAAGTGATTAGTGTGAAACA
Source organism: Tomocerus nigrus (assembly GCA_019776505.1). Lineage (NCBI taxonomy): Eukaryota > Metazoa > Arthropoda > Collembola > Entomobryomorpha > Tomoceridae > Tomocerus > Tomocerus nigrus. The sequence continues at coordinate 12,196 of JABASI010003462.1, forward strand.
CATTCAAACTACTTTGTACTTTGGGACTTATATCCGACATCATTTAAATCCAAACTGACTCGGTTTACAATTTCAATTAAATCCATGTCAAGTAAATCCACAGACGTAGTCCTTCACTAATTCCAGTAGCTAAGCATTTTTTGTTATTCTTAATCAAACTTAGTAGGAGTTACTATAAATTGTCAATAGATGGATTTATTTTCACTAAAAAATATGATGCGGAGCTAAGCCAAAGAAAATGACGAACTTTCTAACTGACTTTGCATGTATGTGCCTAATATTTTATTAGAAAGTGCACACCATTTTATAGCATCATCATTTGCACAGTAGCTAATGGAAGTATTTGTCTATGTATCTGGTCGTGTTATTTAAAAGGACTAGGAGGAGGGACAAAACTCAGAATGGAAAATATATGTGTAAACAATTATAGTGTGTGTTTCTTTGCAGGAGTGTAGATAGTGTTCAGTATGAATAGAGGCTGCTGGAGACTAGAGACGATGTAAATGTGTGTTAGGTAGGTATGCATGTTGTGAGTAGGCTAAGGATATCAGTATGTAATGTAATGTAGTTAGCAAGCCATGCATACAAATGTTTTAAACGAAAGGAGGCAGGGAGAGGAAGGGACAGAGATAGACAAGACAGAATCAGCAAGCAGTCAACATTCGTTTCATCCATCTTCACTATCCTCCTATTTTATTTACACTGTAGACCCTTGCGAAAGGATCAAAAGCCACTGCTAGGGGATATAGAGCATTAGAGCGGTTCGTTCGTTCGTCTGTCTGTCTGTCTCCTGCTACTCTTTCGCCATGTGGCTGTGGCATCTCCGTCGAGTGGGCTAGGAGGATGCTCCGTATTATATAATAATAGCGAGGCACCTTAGGTTTTAGGTTGCCTAGGCACCTCCCGTGCATACTTGTACATAATACATTGTAGCCGTGCCGTGCCGTGGTGGAAGGGAAGAGGCTTTCTCTCTGCTCAGCCTACTCATGTTCAGGCGATGAGGAAGCGTCGCTATGTTTTAACTCCTGCTCCCTTCTTCCTACAGTAAACGGAGAGGCTCTTTGAAACTTTATAGGGATGCATGATGGTAATATTATATTTTAGAGGAGGTCGGGGCTATTAGGCTCTTCTGTTGTGATGTGACTGTTCTCCGTACGGAGGGAATGAAGAGAATGTTCCGGCTCTGCCAACTCAAAGTGAAAGTGAAGTGAGGCAATCGTCAGTCAGTCACTCGAACCAAAGTTAAAAGTAAGTAAAGGCGGAACACACTTACGACCAGCTTCCTTTTATTTCCTACTGCTACTCAAATCTATTTAGGCAGTTAGCTGGGCTGGCTGAGCAGGCAGGTAGTCGCTACACGTAGCCCTCTTATAGATACTCAGTGTTGAATGTGCATGTGTCCGTGCACACTCTCCAGTCCTCCTATTATGGCTACTTTCGAATATTTACTGCTATGTGTACTCGTTTTGAATAAAATAAGTACATAGTCTCCTTACATTTTCTGCCGATTATAGATAGGCTGAGATGGGAGCGCAGGATAGACACTTGAGCTCAGGCAGACTATGCTTTCTCTTTTATTCTTGCTTGCATGGTGCTTGCATATTGCATACCAGCTCCCTGCCACATAAACATATTAGGAAAACAGAAATTAGAAGGAGAGCCTGGTGCAGTGCCTGTCTATTATCACAGTTGGAGACCCATTCCACTCCCAGAGCTCCGGGGAAGAAACAAATGGATTCTATTACTATTTATTATGTCCTGACTCCGGACTTGCATTTTCGAATTTATACTTTTCCATTACATCAAATTAGCAACATGTACATTCCACTCCTCTCTTTCTCTCTCCCTCTCTCTGCCATTTCAAGATAAATACAAATGCAAACGAAAATATATGCATAAGAACCGAGGAGATAATTTACTCTTCTGTCTCTGACAGCAGTGTGCCATTTTCATCCTACTTAATTGTAAGCCACCTTAATTAGCCCTTCTGGCAACGCAGCTTATGGACTAGCTATACTACACCCTTTATCTCCTCTCTACCAGAAAAGTAATGGGATCTTCCCAAAGATAGCATTGATACTTTTGTTGAGGCAATTCATACGCAGAACTAATCATGTCGCAATCACAACACCCAACTTTCTATTCATAAAAATTCAAAGAGATGGGATCAAGTTCGGATAATCTTACCCCGCCACTCCTTACAAACTAGGGAGTGGATTCGAAACTCTATGGAATATTGATAAGATATCCTATTGCGTCAAAAAGGTCAAGCATTGGTTTAACTGTGCTCGTTTAATCCACCCCATCCCCCACTAAAGTGTAAGCAATTCAATCCACACATTAAAAAATATTCGACCTTAATTATTTTGAGGAGTTGGCTAATACTGTATTAAAAAAGTCGGGCAAGAAAGGACGCAATTTAGTGACATTTGCATGTGAAGAGACCCTTTTTAAAATCGACAAGTAAATTCAACGAGTCACCGTATCGAAAATCTGAAATTCCCAAAATGTTCATAAAGTTAAGGTTTATAATCTTGAATCAAAAAATTCTGATTTCGTACTTTCGTAGAATTTTATTTGGAAAGAAAAGCTTTCCACAAAATTGGGAAATAAGTAGTTTATTTTCGAAAAAAATCCAAATAAAAAGTATAAAAATAAATAATAATAAAATAATAATAATAATATATAAAATCCAAGCGAAGTACTACAGAATCAGAATTCTTTGAGTCAAGATCATAGACAGACAGTAACTTTATGAACATTTTTCGATACGATGGCACGTTTAGTATCCTTGTCCATTTGAAAAAGGGTATTTTTTTTACATGTAAATGTCAATAATTCAAGTAGTGAGCTATCTCTTCTAGAGGGGCGTCCTTAACCAGCCATCATATTATCAAAACTAAAAATACTTTCTCCTCGTGCTCATAATTGCGCTCCGTTCCAAAATTACGATAAAGTACAGAGGAATTACAAATTTAATTTTGCTTTGGTGCCGTCGTCTACCTATATATGCCGCCATGGTTATATTTTGTGCATGGATTTGAATTAGGTGATAGAAAAGTGTTGTGGTCATGGGAGTCCTCCATCCTATTTATCAATGGCGAATAGGGCAACAAATCAATAGAGCAATAATTATACAGTATCGCGATGAAACTTGAATTACAATATATCTTGGGACAATTTCCCACATATACTGTCTATTTATTCAGCACTCACTATCCAAGACTTTTTCAAATGATATCAACTGAGCTACGAAATGCTAACGAACAACATTGACGCATCAAAATTCTGAACAACTACCCATCAATTTTGCATAGCTATTGTATTAAGAGTAAGAGGTATCGAACAGTGTGCATGGAACTTTCTCTTTCCACATTCTATGTATGTACATTAGCATCTGTCACTGGTACAAAATTAATTTGTCGTGTATAAAAGATAATTCCATTGTAAACCCACAAGAGAAATAAATAGGTGTTTATGTATAAATAATAAAATCTAATGAGCAAAAGATTGTAATTGGTGGAAATGTGGAGGAGGAGAAAGTTGTGTGGATAGCATGCTGTGCTTTTTACTGTAGAATGCGGTTAATGAGCCCCTTGGTGGGTAATATTGGATGGAGGAGCTGATGATGTTTGCACTAACAGTAGGTACAACTGTAGTAGCATTATAATTGCATGAGTATCACGTTGTTAACAATGCATAGCGCAGTGGCAAAACTATTTTCGTGGACACTGAACTGCATCCCTCTGGGTGAAAATCGATTATTAGCGTTTGGAGTACACGTGAAGAAGAAAAGGACGAAGAGTAACTTTAAAATCCGTTATGGGATGAGAATAAGGAAATGAATGCAAATTCGCGTATGCAAGTATTTGTGTTGTCTATCTGATTGTGAGTATTTACATATTTTGCTTGGCCAAAAAGAAGATGACGGCTTTCCGTTCCGTCTTCGTCTTATAGGCAAGCTTCGTAGCATGAATAATTAATAGATTAACAGCTCTTGACACATGGCGTGGAAACTTGCTGACTCTTTATCCTCTTTGCTGAGTGAAACTTTAAGGGAAGAGAAGAAATACCCAAAAGTCAAGTTTGTACTTGCAGCAGACAAGAGTTGACTTCTCACTATCCTCTCGCAATGCATGGCTATCCATCCAACTACAGCTCCTTCCACAAATACTGACACAGGAGAACACCCGGCTGCATTCTGAAACAACTATTACTTAACTCGGAGAAAATGAAGTAACGTATATGTAGCATTTATCCCCTCTTGTTTAT
>JABASI010003463.1:0-16465 GCA_019776505.1 Tomocerus nigrus
TATTTACAAATTGAATTGAAACTTTAACATGCTTGAAATACGTTACAATATCTTGGTGTGCTATCAAGGCGTGAAAAGTCGACATGTCATTTAGATGGGGAAAGTCATATCTCTAATTTGTAGCGTCGGTCTCTGTAGTGTGAGTGTTTGTTCAATAGTAGCAGGCGTAACACAAAGAAATATAATTTATTTTGTACTTACAGGACGTAGAAAATGATAAGTGTCTGACAAGAATGTTGAAATGGTCTAAAATCTTGTAAGTGGGTTAGTAAAATAGTGTTACTCCAACGCTATAAGGTTTGTATAAAATGTACGAGGAATACTAACTATGATAGTAGTATAATCACATAACATTTTAAGACCACCCTTGAAAATGCGCTGCATTGATTACGAGCTGGTTGTTATTTGATGTCATACTATAGTTGAGTCTAAGTAAAATGTGAGCACGTTAGTCTAATAGTACTATAAACGTAAAGTTGAAGTTGTTGTAGCCGTCTATTGAGTCTCGTACATAATTCCTGCTAGTTAGCTTAATCTTAAGTCATGGAAAAGCAGTAATGGTTCTTCTATTCATTTAGTTATAGAAAATTAGCCACATTGCCCTTAGAAGCATACTGTGAATTTCATTTTGCTCTAGTTGGGATGCTACTCGTACTACACACACAGGATACTTTATAAGACTACGCAATAATAGCTATAGCTACATATATAAAGGAGTAGGATAGAAGGTCGTTGTAGTTGATTTGTCTTGCGTTACTATTCCTTGAGTTGTCTTTTGTTGAAGTGGTTGAAGTAAGTTAAGTTGTAGCAGTGCCACATGGTTCACTCAATCTGGGACGGCCTAAGTACATTACAGAGGTTGAACTACGTAGATTCCTTTGGCTCGACGTTCTTCCCATCCATTCCTACATTTTATGTGTACATGGCTAATGCGTACAAGTTCCCGCTTTCACTCTCCTCCCTTTTATTCTACATAATGTGAACAATATCGTCTTATCTGGCGTATTAATCTCTGTTGGTTTGGTTAGGAGCCAAAGCTAAACTCAAGTTTAACTGACCGCGGACTGTGTCGTATGTCGTTGACTCTGCTCTGTTAGAAAATAAAATTCCCTGCATTATTACTGCTCATAGGTTAAAACTTATTTGAACAGTTAGTTTCTCTCTTCTGCATTTTTAGATGTAATTCTTTNTGACTCTGCTCTGTTAGAAAATAAAATTCCCTGCATTATTACTGCTCATAGGTTAAAACTTATTTGAACAGTTAGTTTCTCTCTTCTGCATTTTTAGATGTAATTCTTTTTCGGATCTGATGCAACTGTACATTTCTTTATTTACTAACGCAACATTGAATACAATATTTATATTATAAGGATTGTGTCTGCTCAACTTTGGTTCGCCTCTCCTCCTATTTTCACTCCTCATCCTATCTGTAAACCTTATTCTTTGTCAGCCGTGCCTTAAGACGACTTAGTTTTTGACTTTCTTTCTTGTCGCAGCTGAGTAATCCCTGTGGGGAAAAAATCTCAAGACTTTTCCCTTTTCGAATAACGTTCCTTTCTTTAGTTAACTGAAAGTCTCTTGGTGAGTTGACTCATGCAAGTTACTCCTATGTATACGTATACGTATATACAAGTTGAAGAAGGAGAACGACACTTCAAGACGAATTCAACATCTACAAATACAGAGAAAGTAGTACTCGTATGCTTTTAGCCAGTAGCGACATGCAGCACATTGCCCTGCCATGCTCTAGTTTACTTTTGCATTGTTGAGCTTTGGTACATGGAGATGTGTGTAAAAGTTTTGTTAGCGTACATGTAATACCAGTGTGCATTTCCCTTCATTTCTTTTTGGCTTGCCCTTCCTGTCCAAACTTATTATCTTACAGTCCTTGTCCTTATCGTTTTCTAAGCTTTACTAACTTGATTTAGCTTTCTTTTGACTAGGTGCGACACTATATTCCTTAGACACATATATCCTCCCATACAATTCCGTTACAAAGAAATGTTGCTTAGAAAGTTGCTGTACATTTGTAACTACATGTACCTATGCGTGTGTTTTTGCAATGTTTTAATATCTCATTGATCTTATCCTAAATAAATCCGTCTACATAAATTAACTAGGTTAGTGTGTAGTAAACAGAATATAAACTCGGATAGATTCTTTTGATATTTCTAATTCGTGCTTGCTTGTTCGTAGCAAATGTTTTCAAGAATGTCTTGCAGTACCTATAAATAAACTATAAATTGTAGTAGGTAGTAGTAGAAATGTGTTTAACGTTTTGTGTGTGTGGATATGTACTGATTAATTGAAGCTATCAAATCGAATCTGTGAAATCTGGCCCTGGATTTGTAGTGTATCACTGGTCCCTAGTTTTTCTTTCGGGTTATTTTGATTAGTTTTTCCAATGAGAACATAAAAGCTTTTTAAGGAAAGGAAAAGGGAGGCTGAACGCTATTAGCTGGGCAAGAAGACAAGAAAAATGTGGAAAGTTTCACGATGGTTCTTTTGATTTCCTTGTGTAGTTATAGGTAGTTGGTCTGCCAGTGCATTACACAACTCAAACCCATTTCATCCAATATTAAAAAGGTTGAAAAGTCCAAACTTCTTTCGGGAGAAATGATTTTTTTGACTGGTTTTCCTTTCCATGTCTGCCCCTCCCATTCACTTTAGTTGGGTTAACTTTAGTTGCTCAAAGATTTTTTTTCCTACTATGCTTGGTTAGGTTAACTTACGATCAATCCATTCTGAAGTTAACCAAACGAAACCATGGTTTATAGTCTATTTATCCATTGGCCGCTCAATCAGCTGTGCTTTTGCTCTTTGCTTTACTTAAGTCAAGTGAAGTGAGTCAGTAGAAAATTGGGGAAATCAAGAGAAAGTTGAGTGGAAGTTAGAAAATGTAATAGAGTGGTTGGCTGGACTTGTGTCTAGACTCCTTAGCTTCATTTCTACCAGTTGTCTTAACTATGTCCTCTCCTCTCCTTACCTGTCTACTTTTAGTTAGGAGTGTAAAAAGAGATTTCAGAAAAGTTTTGTTGGTTTATCTCTAGTTAAGTAGCCTACTGTGTGTAGCTACTTTCTTTCGTCCCAGAGAACACTTTACAGATCTAATGTTAGTTTAAAGGACAACATGAAGAAAAGGAGAGAGATAGACAGGACATTATGGACTGACTTTCTCTACTATCTACTTTTAAGGTACAATCAGTCGTTTTGGTTAAAAGTTGAGTCTTTTCAACTCAATGCTATAAAATAAAGATACTGCGAGCAATTTAGAGTGAGCAGGAATGGTTCCTTAGCCGTTAATACCACAGATAGATGCCACAACTACAACGCAGCCTAAGTCAACAATGCACACAGTGAAAGCAGGTTAACTAATAGCATTTCCTTTCACTACCTACTACTCACTTGGCTCTTCAACAGAGAAACTAAGCAAGCAATGTAATGTAAAGTAGGAGTAGACAAGTAGTGGAGGGATAGCAATGAAAACTGAAGTGCAATGGGCATTGGGCCTTAAAAATGATAGGACGAGGAAAGCTAGTTGGAGATGAATCGACGGCAGTTAGCGTCACCAGTGCCATTGGGACAAAACTTTGAACATTTGACAAGAAGGAAACGACAGCTAAGCTGACTGGGCTACTTAGTAACTCAACTATTCTCTTCTTAACATACCGTTCCGTTGCGTACATTTTACTCTAATGTCCTGCAATAGCTTAGCTCACGTAGCTATAACACAGACACTTCTTCACACACTTTCACAATTATTATAACGCCCATTAGCTCACTCCCAAGTGTGCTTAGTGGACTTCAAGTGTACATACTTTATCTTTTATACGTTGCGTAATGTAATCCTATCCCACTTATTTAACCAGGTATTTATGATGTCGTTCTCTTGCGAAATGAGAAACTTGCCTTAATACTGAATAGGCTCACATTTCTAATGCAAGGGCAACCGTATCAAGCTGTGACATTATTTTGGGGCACAGAGCAAAAGCCGGGATATGGTACAAGATGAAGTATGTCGTATTATATGGGCTTAATTAGCAAAAATGGTTTAAAACTAACAGTGCCCGCATTGTAATTTTATTGATGTACCATTTTTACAGTCGGAGATATTGAATAGCATGTAATCAATACCAAAGGAGTGTATTCGTGGTTTAACGTGAATTTATTTGCGCAAGTTTGAGACCGCAAGGTAATCTAACCTCGCAGAGTTATTTTGGGTTAGAATAGGTTAGGTTATGTTTAAAAAAATTAGGTTATATAGATTACCTTGCAGTCTCAAACTTGCGAAAAATGATTCTAGTCTTGGTTTAGTGTTTATCAGTTGTTTATTATTATTATGTGATGAACTAATGAAGACTGATGTTCTCGTATGGTATTCTTCCGTATGGCAGACATAGACAGTACAAGTATATACAGGGGTTACTACATTTCTTTTAAAGCCACAAAAGAAATGGCTGACGAAAGAATTGATTTTCTATTTGTAAAACTGATTTCATGAATGAAGGAATTTTAATTTATCTCCGTGTGTAATTTTCCAGAAAGAGTGATAACAGATATGTGACAACGGGATTGAATGAATGAATTTAGTTCAATATCCATGTGTGAATGTGTGTTAAACTAAAAGTGATAATTGGCATTTGTGGGCAGAGGGAAAGATATATCTGTATTTAGAAATGTTAGTCCCCTACGGGGATTATCCATTAGGAGATCAGAAGAAAAGTAAGGCAAGTGTATATAAGATTGTGGATACTGTATGCATGTAGGTTAGTTGGTGTTGGTGAAAGTTAAGTTTTCTTAGCTGGAAAGTTGAGCTTAGAGTTGACTTGGATGGAGTTGGGGTCGTTGTGCGGTAGAAAGGTTCTTTGCTTTGATTCGTCAAGAGAAACATTGTGAGAGAAATGAAATAGATTTAAGCTTGTACTTAGGTGTGTAGCAATCATCTTTGGATGCAGAGGGCTTATAGGTTGGTGGGCTGGTTTGTTGTTTTGCCTAGTCTGCTCTTGTCATGTCTTTTCATTAAGACTCCCCATAATTTTATTCCAGGATATTTAAGTTGTCTTGAGGGATGAATGGTTTTGGTAACTATATTTATTGTGTAGTAGTAGAAATACCTGGAATAAATAGTAATGCAGTGTTATTGTGCTAAGTGTTTACATAGTAAAGTATTGTGCATAGCAAGTGGGCTATATATACATAGGAAGTAGTAGTGTATCTAATTAGGGAGAACACTTGTCTTTTAATTTAGCTTGTTAGAAGTCTGAGAAAAGAAGGTGAATGGGGAAAGTGTTTAAGTTTGTGAAATCAAGTCAAGTTATCCTAAGTTTGTCAGTAAATGTAGACTGGATTGTTGGTTTTAGTCGATGTTATTGCTTGTCGTAACATTTTATTTCCCCTCGAGAAGAGTTAGGAGAAAGCTTTTGGAAAAGAGTTTAGATAGTTATGGTAGGATATAGAAAAGGAAAGTTTCTTTTTGGTTTGTTCTGCTCTTGTCAGTCGGTCAGGTGTTCATTTATACTTAACTTAAGTGTTCCATCTACTTTCCCCAGGAATTATAAAAGAGTTTTCTCCTTACCACCTTTTTTTTTATTCCAAAGGACCTAGCCCATGTTTTAAGAATGTAGTACATTGCTCTAAGTTTTTTTCATGCTAATCTGTATAGCTTCTCTAGTCACGACTGTTGACCGAAGGGTGTTAGTATGAACTGTTGTGCTCTACTTCTACTACACAAGTGACTACTGGTAGTAAGTAAGTAGATAGTAGGAAATTATAGTATGTGCAACAAAAGTTTAGACGCTTTTGTTTTATTCATGATGAAGCTATTACGTAAGTTGGCTCGGTTTTGACTCTCTTCCGCTCTTATAGTTCCACTATATATATAAACATGTACTTATGCCTTGCTAAGGTATGTTAGTATAGCGATTAGCTATAAAAACCTAGCAGTTGCAAACAAGTGTACATAATAATGGAATAAACTGAATTCTAGTTAGATGCTAAGTTGGCTAACTATGCAAGGGCAATAGTTAATTGCAGTAGGTTAGGAAAACCAAGGTATTTAACTTTCTTATTTCTATTGTTAGTTCAACTATAATGTTCACAATTAACAAAGAATACTTTGGGCCCTACATGCAGGTGATTTATTTTTATTTTTTAGCTCGCCCTCTTTTTCTCCAAGTAAATTGTAATATGAAAAAGTTTTTTCCCTTTATCTCCTATAACAAAAGTAAAGCATGCGAAGGTTCATGTACAAAGTAAATTATTCATTTGATGCAAATGCGACTAATTTTCTACAAGAAAAGCCAGTGACGTATAATAGTAAACGGGGAGAGTCGGATTACTAGAAAAATTTTTAGATTGTATTAGTGCGACAAGCATATAAAGGTGAATACAAGTAACTCTAGTATATATATCCTCTCGTTCTATTATGAACTGTAGGAATAAGACATAGGCGAAAGAGAGAAAGAAGATTGAACGAAGCAATTCGAAGTTTGTGTGCATAACTTAAGTTATATAGAAATGGGATGACATATATTGTATAGCATAGTAAAATCCAATATGCCAAGAATTGCAGATAATTTAATAGTGTGACTACAATGCAACGTGACTGTAGCCTCTTTGTATGAGAAAGAGCATAAGTTTTGTCATTTTCCCTTCCGTTCCCAACAATCCTTATACATATGTCAACTTTTGGTTATGTTTATGCCTGGCCTAAAGAAATAGTAATAATAGGAAGGAATGTATAGTGTTAAGTGCAGAACTTGAGTTTTCGTTCCTGTCCGTGAAATAATCAATGTGGGTTGATTTATGGTGATGCATCTGAATTAAGATAAGAAAAGTCATCTGAAACTGCATTGTGCCTCTTGGGTTTCCTTCTCCATGACAAATACAAAGCCTTTAGTCTCCACAGCACAACTTAGCAAGAAAGCAGACGACAAAAGTCGACAGGAGAGAGCTTATTCTTGTTCTCCTAGTCAACTTACTTTGACTTCCCGTACATTTTCTGCATCTGTATTATGTACAAAATAAAGTTACTTACACTCCTACTCCCATGTACCTACATACATAGCAATTTCTCCTCCTCAATCCAAAGAAACTCTACTACAAAGCCATACACTATACACTACAGATACAAAGATAGAGTAGTGCGAGGAAGTGGAACACTTATAGTCCCTAGCACTTACATAATTCTGTGGTAGCTACCGTTTTGTATACCTACCAACCTTCATACTTTCCCCTAACTTTATATACTAACCGTACTACATGATACCTACATATACTTTCTCTTTCTATCCGTAGACAACAGATTTACTACCACCACCCACTACTATGTACATATATCTAGTGCTAAACCCAGGGTATTAGGAAATTCTCTTGTTATAACTTGTAGCGTGTAGAAATAAGTTATGTCAGTAGTAGGGTGATTCAACTTTTCCATTCACCATCACAATTTCGATACAAGACTACAGAGACTTGTGTGTGTCTGGAACTACATACATTCTTGTTATGAATGTGAAAATGTGATAGTATGTTTTCTACGGGTCCGTGCCTACCTATATTAGTAGTAAGTGTCTAAGCTAGCCTCCTAAGTATCTACTAACTTTACAAAGTGAGAAACTAAGTTCCTAGAGCCTGTCCTGCACTATTTCCTGGAAGAAAGGAGACTTATGTGAGGACGAGAATATATTAGATATGTCAGTCTGGATTTTCATCGCTTAAATTATTAAGTATGCATCCCGTAAGTATCAGCTGTGTCTTCTATCCCCCGAGCCTGTGACCTAACTTTATATTTTGTCTCTTTCCTATTTTTACTTGTCCTCTTCTTTATTAAACGGGATAAACACTGCTCTTGTTTTCCACGTATAGGTAGCTGACTTTCTTTATTATCTCTGTTTAGCTAAGCCCTTCGTCTTGACAAATTCTACTTATCAACCAATATTATTCTTACATCTTTGATTGTAGCAAATAATCATTATAGCAATAGCAATATCACCTGAACTATTAACTACTCTCCGATATTAAATAACACGATTAATTATTTTTTTAACAGCAAAGACTGTATTTTTATTTTGTTATAATGATAGTGTCAATTCATTTTGCCACTAAAATCTTAGAACATGGAACTGTTCATTTTATATGTAAGGGCACACTGTGAGACAGAAGTTGTGGTTCTTAACACTTGAAAGATAGGAGCGTTTACACGCGTTGTTGAAACTTTACAGTGTACAAGGACGTTTCTAACTATGTATGCACTGACATAAAACTTACCTGCAGCCTGCTATGTTCTTCTTTAAGACACAAGTGTCTAGAGGATATATCTACTTGTATATTATGTAATTTTATTCTTATAAAGTGGTACTCGTTATATACACAACAGAAAATATATAACTAGAGCATAAATAGGGAGACTGTATATAGTAGTAGTTGATTTTATAGTGCAGTCTGTTGTGCTGTATGTCAGTGTGTTTTACTTTGTGCACTGAGTCAAGTAATACAATAGGGTGCGTTTATTTGCTATTTATGTAGTCATCTCCAGGTCCTTTAGTTGGCGGAGGGTCTTTATGGTTGAGAGCTAATCTAAAATCCCTTGTAACGCTTGGCTCGTTTCTTGGAAAGAGCGGCAATTGGTTTAACCGAAAAGCCCGGTGGTGTTACATCGTCTTCTCTCATTTCATATGAACATTTATCTTTTGCTCCTTGTATAGTAACTTCCATGATGAAGTGACAATAGGTATACATAGATACCTACATAGCGTGAAGGGACCTGTCTACTACCTTGAGGGCTTTGTACATTGGGTGCTGGCGAATATATAATGAATAATATTAGAATTTATGTAAGATGTACACTGGTGGTAGTGTCTCTTGTTATATTATGCGTGTTGAGGGAAATGTTGAGTCTTGTGACGAAAGAAATGATATCTGCATAGCAGAGATGCATATTTATGTTGTGCTAGTGAGAGTAGCAGGGACTTTATATGAAAAATTAAATTAGCAAATTGTAAGTATCATCGCCATGATGGAGGTGTCTGTCCGGGTGGCTTGTCATTCATTGCGGTTCGTCCTCTAGCGTGTTATATGCTCAAGGTTTATATGATTTTAGGACGTTAGTGATAATGAGTACATCTGTGTAATGTTTCACAGCGCACTGATAATATATTTATAAGCAATAAGTGTAGATGAGCTTCTCTCATGAATTTCTCATATTGTTGGCTTGAAGGTTTTGTTAATAAATTATTATTTAGGGCAGGATGGTAATTTACTTTGATAGAGAGAAATGCAAAGGGAAAGAAAAGTATGTGGGGCGTTCATTCCTATCTTTGCTCAGAGCTAATCGCAAGCCAGGCCAGGGGGAACAACTTTCTCCCTTGCTAATGTAAGGCGAGGAAGGAATAATTGAATAGCATGGCGAGAGAAGATAAATTATGCATTTAATTCCGAGCGTGAGACACATGAATGGCAAAGGAAACGACAGATTCTTTTGTGATATCTGACAGGTGAGCTGTGGAGTCAAGTGTATTTTCTCTAATCTTTTCAGATGTCTTAAGAACTGTAACATTCCATTGTTGATAGTATTTGGCCTCATATATACATTTCCCCTCTTTGTCTCTCTCTCTGCAAATATAAGAGATAGTCTCCTATCATTCTGATAATGCATACATTAAAGGATAAAGAAATGAAATTGGGCCACAGACATTTTATTTATGTACCTACATGTGTGTACGGGTCTTAATAAAATCTTAAATTATCATATTATGCCTGTATCATGTCTTTGCTCATATAATTGACTCCTTTCTTTCCTTTTGTGCTCGTCTAGAATTAAGTTTACTGCTCATGTGAAGAAAAAAGAAGAAAGTGGATGAATGTTGAGAGATGTATCGAGGTCACGACTTCTTTTCTCATTCTATAAATTATATAGTATGATTAAATTGAGCAGGAATTCCTGTTACCTGCTCTGACGTCACATTTAGTGTACAACATTGTACAATAATTTGCAATTAGGAAGGAATACTCCTTTTGCTAAAGTTGTATTGTAACTGGTTGTTTTAGGTTAGCAAACTTTGTTTTCAATTAAATCCTTTAGCAAGTAAAATAATAAGAATGAATTTTACGTGTAGCTGCTATAATTAAAATGACCTAGTAGGGGAATGTAGAGCACAGACATTGTATAACTATTTCCATTATGATTTCCTTTCATGTACTGGTCTACAAGTTTAAACTTTCTCTCTTTTCTCACCAGTGTATTGTAGAGGATGTTTGTATAGGAGAAAGTTGGTGGCCCATTTCTTTCCTTTCAGTTGTTAGAAGACATTGAAAGGTTCATTTCTCTCTTAGCAGTCGAGGAATATTAATATATGTAGAAATACTCTTTATTTCTCATGCGTTTTCTTTGCCAGAGAAAGTCTGGGAGAGGGAGATGTGTGTGTGTGTGTCGTGTGTGTGTCTAACTGCTGCGGTTCGGTGTAATAGTAATGTGGAGATGGACTGCTCTTTCTATGGCTAGATGTATATCTGAAGTGTATTTCCTTTTTTCATTGAGTAGCGCTCATGTGAATAGAATTGGGTGATCTTTTCATGCAGAAAGTCCAAGTGGGAACCCACACTGCACATAACTTTGAGAAAGATGTCAAAGTTTCCTTTAAAAAGTTTAACCAGAAGTGTCGTCTAGGGACACTTCTCTCTTTTTATCGACTTCACCAAGAAGAAACCAAAACGAAGAAAGGTTAGCCAAACTACGAGCGGCTCCTCTTTTACCCTTCCCTATTCTCTTCTACTGATAAGTACTCCTAGGCTCTGCCTGCCTGGCCAGCCTTTATGTCCCTCAATTCATGCACGTATGCCTATGTCGCCCACTACTGAATTTCTACTGCCATACCTACATACAACATAAAGTCTGACCTGACTGTGTAAGAGTTCACTATCCTCGCATGTCGTCATCATCTCTGCATCGTCTACCTTAAGTTCCACTCTCATTCCTACTATAGCATACCTTTATGTCCCTACCACATTTTGCATTAAACTAAACCTCTGTCACTACGTGTCTTGTCTACTCTAAAGGAATACCTTTCATTGCACATTGAAATACTTTCACTGCACATACCTGAATTACCTTGTGAGTTGTGACTCACGCAGATACACCCCATTAAAAGACCCCAACAAATAAGGAAACCAACACACTTGCACTTAAAACTACTGTAGGTACTTATATGTGCAGCTAGTAGATATACAGATGCAGATGCTACAATCATGAAAATTGCTGACATCCTCTGAATCGAAATTCTGAAATCGAAACTTTAATGGTGATGTCAATGTCATGTTGATTTAAAATCCCCAAAAAATGATTAGTAGACTGTAAAATAATCGCCAATTGTGCTTATCGTATTATTATTACTTTTTAAATCGGTTTTCAGTGTTGTTATGTTTATGTCGTTAGCTGCCATGATAAAAATATTTTTGACATAAACGTACTGTAATGTACTGTAAATGAATGTATTTGACAAAATATCTTTCAATTCTGCGGTTAATAATTCTGAAAGGATATTTATATGTAGGTAAGTAGGTATATATTGAGATCTTGGTTGAGCACTTTAAACTAAGAAAGAAAACTTGATTGGAAATTTTATGGGTTTGAGCACTGAATTAGTATGAAGTAGCTGACAGTTAAATGTGACAAAGAATGGTCGCTGCGTATGCTGAAGTGAAACGGAGGAGATTGGCTATCTATGAATTGAAATTGCATTGGGGAAGCTTATAGTCAGAACTAAGAGAGGCTCATCGTTTGGACAAGACAATTTTTCTTGCCATTTCTCATTCTTCTCTGGGTTTAACTGATGTATTTGGTAAGGGAGGAACAGGAGCCGTTTTCATTTTGGCAAGAGATAGTCACGACAGCCACCGTCAGATCTTTATTGCCTATTGGTTAGTGAAGTATTTTAAGTGCATGAGTTAAGCAATGGCAAATGAAATATTTCGTAAGAGGAAACTGAATGAATGACTGTAGCGGAAGTGTACCACTATAGTGTAGTATAAGTGTATCCACAGAAGTTGTTACTCGAATTTTGTTATAGCCCTTATGAAGACTAGCAAAATGTAGTTATACGTAAATGGACTGAATGGTAGAATTCTGTTAGACTGCTACACTTTGTTGATAGTGAATCTTCTTTCTCTTTCCTATCTGCACTCACATAAGCTTTAGACATTTTCAGAGTTGGGAGCTTTAGAGTTGTGCATGTATGGATTATAGGGGTATAATAATATAAATGTGTGTTATAGGTAACAAAACTCTTTTTAATGCGATTACACGTCTGCTGAAGTAATATGAGGAGAGTTGAGTCGCTATACATTGGTTGTGCAACTAATAATGTTATAGGGTGCTAGTATTTTATCTCGTGTGGTACTAAGTAAGTAATAAGTTGTACACAGAGAAGTTAAGTTGAGCAGTGAAGCATTAGAGACGTGTGTAGTAGGAGGAGGATGTGTAGTGAAAAAGTAGTAGGATTACTTGAGTATAGACATGTAAATAAAGTAAAGTGAACAAGAATTGCTACTACACAGACACTCGAGTTGCTTTGATCAGAAAATTGGGTGTAGATCCTATGTGTGTTGTGTAAAATGTTGGTTTAGTGGTATTTGAAAGCATTTAGTAGTGCTATATATGGCTAGCTACGTATAAAAAGGAAGTGAAAGCAAGTTCCGTAAGTGAAATTGTGTGTGTATGTATGTTATGTGCTGCTTAGCTGTCTGCTGTTAATGTTGTTCGCCGATTTTGAGGTGTCACTCTAGACCAAGATTAATGTGTGGAAAGCGATGGATGTATCTTACGGAGTTTTTATCCATCCTATTTAAATGCAAATGTCTTGTTTTTTTATATTTCGCCTTCCATTGCAATTGAGTGTAATGTAGTTTGTAAATGTAAGGGAAAGTTGAGGAAAGGAAAGCAAAGGGATTTCACTGCAGTGGTGGTAACTAACTATTTAGCTAGGTATTTTTCTTAAGGAGTGCTAGAATACTTTATGTGCGTTTGGGGAAGAGTTTGTAATCTCCGTTTTCCCAGCCTAGTATTATAGTATTATAGTAGCGGGTAGGGCAAGTAGTAGTTTTTCTTTGACATGCCCCTGCCATTTCATGCCCTTCTCCAACAACTTCCTCCTAAGTTACTTTCTTTGACTCCAAGACAAGACACTCTATCGTTTTCAAAGAGAAGAAAGAAATTTTAATGTATAGTGTGAGAGAGAAAAGGCTGAGTGTGCTTTCCTTGGCATGGCCTGCCTGCCTCTGCCCTGCCCGCACTGAACCTTTTGAGCAAAAAATAAAATGCTCTCTGCTATTCTAGACTACACAGTATTATAATTGAAACAGTGGGTGCAAAGGAAAAAGAGTAAAAGAGTTTGCATGAATCTTCTATGTATTTGCTTGGAAGGGAGTGTGGACGAGAGAAGAAACGTGTCTTCTTCCTTTGTGAGACATTTATTGAATTTTATGCTTTTGTCACACTGCCTTGCTGTTGAGAAGGGATGTGCTAGGCCAAAGAAGGACTGAAGGCCGTTACACCAGTTAAATGCTATGAAAAAGCAAACAAAACTAACATAAAGTAAATAGTTGCACTACAGAGCAGTAAATATTTGAGAGCACAAAAGACAGAGAAAGCAACGGCCTTTTTGTCATTGTCTGCAAAAAGAAAGGAAAGTGAACTGTTGTTGGAAATTGAAAGTTTATAAGGCGAAAAACTAAATGTACTTCCCCGCACTTTAATCTGACTTTATGTACTTGAAAGGCAAAATCCTTTCGGGCAAATAGGGAACTAAGGAAGGAGGCTATCTTTCCGGCAAAAAATCTTTTCTCTTTAATATAAATGTATGAAGGGCCTAGTTTGCATATGCCACTTACACTTGGCATATAACACAGAGCCGCACTTTTCACTGTTATACTACCAAAACTGAGTTCCCCCAAGGCGACCCACTTTCCCCATTCCTCACTCTTTAGATCAAGATGAAATTCACTGAAACTGCACATCTCATTCTTTGTTGTTTAGTAAGCACTGTAATGCAATTGTTTGATCCTTCCCGTCTTATATTCCAATCTAAAGAGATAACAATATCTGACTAAGCACATAAGTCATGCAATGCAGACTAACACCACACACACACACTACACTCACATTCTCTCTCCTACTACGACTACATATCCAAATCAAAAGAGAATTCATTGCATTTGGTCAAAGTAGGTGAAAGCTCATTCTATTACAATCTTTGGAGGGATATGGGATTCCACTAATACTCTTAGCTTCCCAAATCCTCAAATAAAGAGGATATATGTAGGTACCCTTAGGAGCTACCAGTAAAATCCAATGTGAGAAAAATGAAATTTTATCTACAAATATATGAAATTAGAGTGTAATGGAACAAGGATCCAATTCAAGTTATATATCCATGTTTAAAGGAGGTTAACGGGTTTGGATATAGTGTCTTGTAAGTAAGAATCTTATTGAGTTGGTCCAGATATTTCATGGAAAAAAATGAACATGTGCCTTAGAAAGCTAGCAAAAATCTGCAAAGCACTCACTTTTGATTGAAAGAAGAAAGGTATTTCATTTTGGTGCAACTATCAATGAAAACAGTGATTTGACTTACTGAGAACAACTGCTGTGTAAGCTATGGTGTGTCAAAATTGAAAGTTTTACAAGCTACTACTTTTCTATCTACGTCGTCCTATGTATATTAGGTGTGGATTCAATTCGCTAGTAGAAAATCCATAAGAAACTGCTACACAGTAGTCGAAGGCAAATAGAAAAAACTAAATGCGATTACACAAGGTGCACAAATGCAATATTGTGTGCATGTGGCACTTTCCTCACCTCGTACCTATGGCTTATTGTATTTACTTTGGAAATCTTTAAAAAGTCAAATCAAATCCTATCCCTGTTTCCTCCTATGTCAAATTGTAGGAACATGTATTACATAAATGTTTAAAAATCGATCAAGCTTCTGTGGATCTTAAAGTCTGTCGTTGCAATGCTTTTAAAATTGCATAGCAAGCATCTACAAATAAAGACAACATACATACATAGTAGGTACGTAATAACAAGCTATCTTCAGTGTTGGCAAATATTTTGTTTTCGTAGCCATAAAATAATAAATGCATACTTCATAAACTGTAGATATGTTGTAAGTACTAACATTATGCAACCAGAAAACTAGTCAGAAAACCAGTTTACCTCCAACTTTGTTTTTATTTTTACTTATTTCGCCGATTTTCACCTGTGAGTTCACCAGAATTTTTATCAAATACATTTTAAGTTAGTGCATGGGATGGAGCGAGAAAATGTGGCGTAAACTAGTTTTCTGGTCGTACTATATGAATTTCGGCAGCAGTATATTTAGGAGAATGGCAAATAAAGAAAATCGTTTAGTGACACACAAATAAAGAATATGTGAATTGGAGGACTGGGCCCTGGCCAGTAAGGATGAGAGACATCGTCGCCTGGGACAATTCATGGATTTTTATGTTTCTCTTATGTAACATAAGCGACACACACAGTGACTTAAGAAATATGAAGCCAAACACCATAGAAAATGTACGGCTTGAGGCATAAATGCGAAACGATAGCATGCAAAAGCACTAAGACTAATATAGAAGACATTTCTAGAGCGAAGACTGCAATTTGGAGGAGATAGGTAAAATTTGTAAGTGTGCAACTGAGAAGTATTCTCGGGACATTTCTCGTAACGTTATTCAAGAATGCAGGTTGGTGCTTGGAGGGTTCACCTTTTCCCAGAAGAAATTATCCAAAGTACTTCCTTCCTCTATTCTTCAAGATTAGCCGTACATACATAAATACAAGTAGATTCACTAGCAGTGTGTGTGTGTGTGTTAGATGTTGCCGCTAGATAAAAAAGAGTAAAGTTTGTTGTGCATCAGTACATAAGTAATAGTGTGTGTGTGTTTGTAGGTAGGGAGTGAAAACGTGTATAGGCTGGACAATGTAAAAGTCATGATTGTATGAGGAAAGGAGTTTTCATGCTTTGTTAGACATTAAAGTGCAATACAATGTTATTGTATGCCCTAACTGTGGAATAAATAGATGAACATGAATGTTTCTAAGTGTTTACCATTTACTTTCCTCCTCCGGACTGCAGTGAGTTTGATGTGTAAGTAAAAGATATTCGGAGAAAGTAGTCTACTAGGCTATTGTCGATGCTTATGAAAGGTGTATGGTTTCCCGAATGCATTTTTTATATGTGAGATGCAGAGTCTGAGAATAGGGAAGGATGTCTTGGTTGGGCTGCTGGGAAGGCTGTCTCCACAGCAAATGAGAACGGCGTGAGCTTGAATGATGATGTTCATTTAGTTTCCCAGGGGCTTGCCCTTCTCTCATCCTCAAGATTTTTGCACAAATGACGGAGTTCTCCACTTATGTGCAAATATTTGGAGTATTACTTTCACTAGACTCTCTCTCTCCCTCTCTTTCTCT
>JABASI010003464.1:0-16464 GCA_019776505.1 Tomocerus nigrus
GTTTGGTTAACCTAAGTCAATGCGTTCGGGAGTTATCGTGCTAACGGACGGACGTACGTACGGACGGACGGACAGAATGTGCGATTCTATAAGCTCCCCAGTGGGCGAGCTAAAAACGATCTATGTATGTCATATTGCACATTATTATTAGATTTCCCCCATATTTTTTATGAACGTGTAACTGAAAAATTATTGAACTGTTTCTTCTTGTGATAAAATTAATGCGTTTCAAATAGTAGCTTATTATACAAATGATACAACCTGCATTTGTAGTGGGAGTGAGAGGATTTGATGTTTCTTTTAGAAAAAAATTCACAAACGTTTACGTATTTATGAAATGTTAAGTAACTAATACATGTAAGGCTTATCAGTTACTTTATAAAAATTTTAATTTATTTTTGAAGGGTTGTGAGAGAGATCGGGGACGAGGGAGCCAAATTTGTATTGCCATTTGCGTAGATTAATGTGCAATAAGACACGTGTCAACTTATCCTTGTTTGGCGTTTGCTTCGCCTCAATGTTATTCTTTAGCCGTCAGTTTTGAGGCAATCTTATTATAAATTAAATATTTCTAGATGAGATTGAAAATCATCGATGCCTACAACCTTAACCTTGTGGTAGGACGAGTAAAGGACGTTCTTATTTAGTTCTTCTATGAAGATGCATAGAGTGTTGGAAGTTATTTTGTAAAAAAGGAGTGAGTAGCTGATAAAAGCGAGGGAGAAACTAAGGATCGTCTGTGACTATTACATGTATGAGCCATTCCAGGAACTTAGACATGCATACATAAATGATCGATTTAACCCTTTAGAAAATGTTATTTGGAGTTCTGGTTTGGTCTGGCTTTGCTACGGTCTGGTTTCGACTGGAGCCAGAGCAGATTTTCCCTCATTCCTTCAATTTCCACGTCTCCGTCGAGCGAGAATATTATTAGAAGGGAAGGATATTCAGAAATAGTATACTACTACTATGGCCGGGTTGAAAATGGAAGGCTCGGCGTTTGGACATTACTCACATTCTGATGAACCACAATGATGAAATATTTCTGTGAGATGGAGCATCATTTGCATCATTCATCAAGGAATTAGAGAAATTTTCGTTTCATTAAGTTGAAACGTGCGGTTTTCTCCGAGATTCCATTTGACTGGCTTGGTTACCTCTGCCTGGCGCTTTCTCTCCATCTGAGTGAAAGCACGGCCTATGCCCCTAAGCTCTCTCATCTTTCCACTTTTATTTCAGTCGACTCACCCATTACATTTTCCTCGCCTAGCTTAACTATGTACTCTGGCATTGTGCTGTGTTGTGTTATGTTATGTTAGGTTTCTGCATTCTACGACTACAGCTCGTTTGGCCCCTGTTGTGCATCTTCTACGGCTTTCACTCCGCAGATTCCAAACCAAGTGAAAACATTTCCACTAATATGAGAGGTTTCATGTATTACTACATAAGTATATTATGTGATGCATTTCCATCCTCCTTCCATACACAGCCATCCTTCTGAAAAAGTATTAAACTGTATAGAGTTCAGAAGAGTAAAGGAGAGAGGCCACTAAATACTACATGTGCATTAAGCAGAGTACCTATGTATATGTACATTAGTAGTGCATAGTCTCTGATGTGGTCTGCTATTTTAGCAATTTAATTTTATAGGTATGTACCCTCCACTAAGTATGTACTCTGCCCTGTTCGTACTATCATTTTGCAAACGAGAACAAGCAAAACTAAAGTTTGAATCAGAGCTGATCGTGGGATTCATTCAATCACGTCAATGCACTACACTACATTAGTTCAGCACACTTGTACTCCAGTGCTTTCACTGGGCCAAACTATTGTGCTCCATTGTGTTTGCTCTGTCACGTATGCAGTACAAGCAACAAACTTTCAAATTATCACTACAAATTGCAACTCCTAGTTATTTGACTCCTACGGAGATACAAATTCTTTATCTATACCTATATGCTCTGAACATATTCTGTAATTTACACTTCCTAATGCTCACATTCATGCAATCACATTCCACTTATAGAGTGTGCATGTCCTCCTAGATTTGCCACAATTCTCCTACACAGGTCACGCGGTACACAATTGGGATCCATGTAAATGTCTACAGGAAGTCTTGTAAATGATGCTGTACCCTGTTCAATTTATTTAGAAAGTACTTTTTCTATTCTTAAATGTGCAGATGCTGGTTCTCGACATACAATGTAAACTAGTTTAGTAAAGGTATACTATTTGTAGTGTCTAAAGAGAGATGTGCAGTTTCTTAAAGGCAACCTGAGTAAGTTGTGTACGAGTGAAAAGGTTGAAGTTGATTGTGAGTAAGTGAGAGGTGATTGGCGCGGAAAGGACGGCACTGCGATAACATCCAACTACTATGCAAGCTACTCAGCTCTACGTTGCATGGATATATTACTAAATATGCTGCAGAATTTCACAGCATTTAACTACATTGTACTAATAGACATAGTGAGTCTAAAAAATTCAATTGACTAAGGTTCTTTTCTAGCAGAGGAATTTATAAGCGTATATTTATGTTGAATCTTGTGGATTTAGAAGGAGCGAAAAGCACAAATAGACTTAAGCTCCGAACATCAGTCAGAGCACATCGTCAAAAATGGTGCGATGAGCCTAATAGTCGTATCTAGCGTAACGTAGTAGTAAGTTAAGAGAAACGTAGGAGTAGTAGTCGTAGTGGTAGTGTGTAGTGAGACAGAGAGAATCTAAATGCACACAGGAAGTGAGAGTTAGTGAAAGTAGAGAGAGGAGAGGAGTAGAAAACAGAATAGAAAAGAACAAATAGTAAGTGAGGGAAAAAATCATCAGCATTACAGTTCGTGACACGGCTCATTTTATTTTCCTACATGTTTTTGACATGAAGCCAAGAGAACATTTAGAAAAGGAAGAATACATATTATACTAACTGAACGTAAAGGAAAGTAACGAAGGAAATACGACTTCTCTCAATGTAATTCTTAAGCAGGCTATCCTGTCTTTGACTTGGGCTCACAGCAGACTAGTAAAACCGACTCAGTGTACGATGGAAACGTACGTAAGTGTAAGTTGTAGTGGGATGTAACGCAATCTAATGTAAAATAACCTAACATAGACTACCTAAGTATAATGGAAGAGCTGCCTAGCTTTCTTTTACTTTCTCCTCGTTCTATTCCCCATGTATCCTCCTAAGAAAATTTGGAGAAAGTGCCAGTATTCCTTGGTTTCCTTGTAGTAGTAGGTATAATATGTGTAGAAGGGAGGGATTCGTTACCCAACTCTTAGCATTTACAAAGGATATAGTTTTAAGTGAAAGCCTGAGCATAAGAGGAGAGAAAGTGTAGAGTACATCACGTGAGGCGGGTTTCGTGGAGAGAGAGAGAGAGAGAGAGAGAGACTCGGTACTTAAAGATAGTGTCGCTCTTAGCATTTGGCCATAGAGTCCTCATGGATCTTCTTATGATGTAAAATGTTATATGCTCACCGCGAGAAAGGAAGAGAAAGGGTTAGAGTTTTGCAACTTCTTCTTCTTTTCCATTCTATACTTTGTAGTGGTGTTTCGAGTTATAGACGGGATGCACCATTCAAAAGAGAAACAGTGAGACTGGATGTGAACTAAACAAAACAGTGGAAGAAGAAGAAGAAGAAGGGAAGAGAGAAGTGAATGTGAGAGATAGGAATAAGGAATAAAGCTATGAATGTGACTAAAGAGAAAAGGAGGGAGAAAACTCACAAGAGTCGAATGGAGTTCAGTAATAAAAAATGTGTGGGGAAATTCTTGGGCTGTGTTTCTCTTGTTACAAGTGGAAGAGTGAGCAGGAGTGACAGAATTATTGCTTGCTGTCCTATTCAACTTTATCTGGCAAGAGATATGCTTCTCCTCCTCATCCGTCAATATCAATACCAATTCCTTTCCTTTACCATACTCTATTGCCTCTCTTATTCTCGCCCTCTTCCTCTACTTATGCTCCCTTAGTCACTCACTCAACTCTTTACATCCAACGAGCCCATGCAGTCACAGACTCCTACCTAGTATAACCTAAAACATACTCTCTAGTATCCTTTATCCAATATACCCTCACATTATAACACACACACACACCCAAAAACCTCCCTACACACATACTCGTAAATATTATGTAGCTACCTATTAAATTCTTGCATTAAGCATATGTCCCTTTCTATTAATTCACCACGAACTCCCTCATGTGCAAACTAGAAATCTCTATATCATTCTCTGACGTATATTTAAGCAGTTCGTTATGGAGCTTAAACTTGGATAAGTTAACGACAAACCAAATAATGATAAGGAATAATAGTTAGAACGTGATTAAGTCCCTGCAAAAGGATTTATGTGTTTACAGATATGAAATTCTTCAGCTCTATGTTAATACTTGTAGTATATCTAATGAAGATAAAATTGAAATTCTACGAAATAATAATATGATTCCCTTAGAAAAGTCACTCATTATAAGAGACTTAACTCTTAACTTACAAAAGTAAATGATTATACAGAAATAGAATATTACGCATTTCCTTTGAGCTAACAATACTTTCTCTTTCTTCATGCTTTCACTTTGCGTGCACGTAAGCTGATGAGACTGCTCAGGATTGGGTTACAAATTTGAGTGTAGCTGTGGCTCATTCCATCCCATTTCTATGTACATTAGAGATAGCACATGAATCTTAACAAAAAGAGATACATATAATGTATTGAAGCTGCACTCTGATGTGGCAATGGTGAAGACGCAGTAAGTAATAGCAATATAAATGTACGCATGGAATACCTAGTGAATCTATTGTAGTGTGCTGTCCAATATGTTCCCTTATTGTTAGCCTCCCTTCAATTCCACATATTTCTTTTCCCTATCTTTCGCTCTTCTCATCTTCTTCCTCTTCTGCCTTCCTTACTTACTTAAATCTATTCCTCTTTATCAGTATCGCATCCTACGTAGACTATCTTTTACTTTCTCTTCTATTCATATATTTTCTATTGCTTAGTTTTACTTTTTCTGTAACGAAAAAATTCTATCCTGTTCTGTCCGGGCAGAATAAGACTAAACTTGATTCTCTTAGAATCCTTCGCGTTGGTCACAGAGCGCAGCCTAACCCATCAACTCAAGTGGAGTGAAGAGCCATGTCTTGTCTTCTCTATAAGTACTCCACTGAATGTTATCTAGGAACATTGTACCCTTTCGGAAATACAAAATGGATCGGAACGACGCATGCATATGTTTTTTCTTCCTTGGATATGCCATCTATACATGTCTAGGCTTTTATTTTGCTGTGAAAAACGAGAATGATACATTTAGATATAAGGGAATGTTTAGCTATCCTCTCTACTATATCCATTTATAAAGGATACTAATAATACTTTCATGCTTAGAAAGTAAAACTCCTTCAGTTACATACAGAGTAGTAGCATGCATGGAGTTGTGTAAGGCATATATATTTTTATATAGCATTCTGCAAAGCCTGTCGATATAAAATACCCAAATGGATTCGCCAATGGCTTCTATGCATAAGCTTAGCGGACATTCGAATGCAGAGCATGTAATCAAGTTTGTCGACATCAAAAGCCTAGTAGAATCTTCTATCAGACTTTTTCGCCTACGTTAAATTCAACCTTAGATGTTTGGTTTGGTCTGCTCTCGCGTGGCCTTCGTCCAATGTAAGTTTAAGTCAAGCCATGAGGAGCTTACAAGGGGGAAATGAAGATAAGCTTCAATGGCTGTGCCACTTGTCTCTCATATTTCCCTTTATTCATATCTTCCCATGTTTCCTTCTCCTATTTTCACTATGAATACATATCTCTGTATAAACAAAGCAACAATATTATTATAAAGAAATGAATTCATATCTTCCGCTCCAATATAGGCACATCCAGCTTAAAGAATAGCTACTTTAACAGTCTTATCAACCTAAATTGCCTTGCAATAGAAAATATCTGCCCACTCAGACTTGCATACATTGTGCATCAAAAATATAGCACATTTCAAATACAATTTTGGTTTATATACCCCAGAGTGTGTTACAATTTCAGAAATGGGAAAGGGTGTTTCAAATCTCATATCATTAGATTGTGGTTGCGAATAGGAATAAAAGAGTTTTATATGTATGATGAAAGGCGACAGAAGTAACTGACCAGGCAATATGGACTCTCCACCACTACTGTACCACAAATTTTCTATATCCTCAAACTTTTCTCTATTCATTTCTAATCGAAAAGCAACTTTGTGCCACTAAACCCTAGAATACATACAGTGTTCTGTTCTATGTAGTAAAGTTGATAGCTATCGTCGAAAGGTACACAAATCGTCTAGGTTTTTAATGCCCATGTGATTTCATCGGAGAAAGTTGTGAATGCTACAACTACCTTCTAGATTGACATTTAGCTTAAAAAGTGCATTTACGTGTTCACTATTTAAGATATAAAACAACTTTTGTTTAAGTCGTTGAGAATTCTCAAATTGTTTCAAAATACTAACAATTGGATTGATGGAAGAGAAATATATATAGCCACATAAAAATAATGTAAATGAAGTATTTCTAACGGGCCAAAGAACTGTTCACTTTATCTGTGTATGTATCGTATAAGAAGGAAAAAGTAAGGAATGGTATAATCGGGATAGTCTGGCGAGAGAAAGCTATAGAAAGTCCTGAAAGACATTAGGCAAGACACAATTCTTTCATGCTGAAGCAAAGTTAACTCGTATCTTGTAAGTATAGTTACTGGTTGAGTGGAAAAGCCTGAGCCAGCTGACTTAAATAGAATTCAGTTCAGTTCAGTTCAGTTAAGTTGAGATAGAGAGGAGCGAGAGTCATGTAAGTAGACAAGACAACAAGAGTCTATCTCAATCTTTCTTCTCTATCCATTTCAGCCACATATTCTGGAGAAAGTGTATATGTATCTACGTATAGATAGTATATATATATTATAGGAATAGAAAAGCCAGTAGCTAAAGATTCTTCACAGATCAAATAGTAAAAGAGTCTAAATGCACAGTCAGACTATATGAGTGGTGTGTGTAAGTAGGAGAAAGTCTGGGAGTGACTAAGGCTAGAAAAAGTGAGTGGAAATTAGATAAAGAGAGAATGGACGTCGATGTTAAGTTAACTGGAGTTGGTTATAGTGCAGTTAGTGTTGAGGGTTTGAACCTGTGTGTGTGTGTGTTGATGCTTAGCTGGGTTGTTTTGTGGAGTTGGGACGCGTAGATGTTGGATATGGACAGGGTCAGTTGTCGGGTCCATCCAGCCGACTCTCTACTTTTCCTTTTACTTTTAACGAAGAGAGCAACTTTGGACTTATTGAATTTCCTTCAAAAAATCAGTCCAATCATAGCGGAGAGAGTGAGGACAAAATCCCCGCAGGAGTCTCTCATACACAATTCCAGAGAAATTCTCGGGAAAGGGATGGAGGGAAAAGAAACCACAGGACACGATGATATTAAATAGATGGACGGCGGAGAGAGTTGTGTAGTATAGCCACTTGGATTGTCATCTTGGGCGAGGCTGGGCTACTGTCCTGTGGAGTTCTCCGTAACTATAAGTACTTGAGAAAAGTCCCACTTATGATAACTACACGCTCACCTTCTTTCTCTCTATCCTCACTTTCAATTCCATTGTAGAATTCTACGTCCTGCCCCACTCTTCCAACTAAATTTACAAGATGAAATCAGCCACTCTTATCCACACGCTCCCATGCTTTACAACTTTAGCATGGCTAGAGGCTATGGCCTGTCCACCTTCCGATCTCTTATCAAAAGAGTTACTAAAATACGAGGCTACCATGTACCCATACAGCTCTAATACAATTTCAAATGGTAAGCACACATGTGTAAGCTGAAATAAAGACTCTCTGTCCTGTCTGTCCACTGTTTCACTTTAGAAAGTAAATTCTGATCTGAAATTCAGGTCGAATATCTTTGGATTTTCTGTTGAATAATCTAGATCCGACACTTTCTATTATATTAGAGTGAAAGTAGAAGATATATATAGTATAGGAGTGGATGGTTGTGAACTGTATTTACTTTCTCGGCTAGCTAATGCAGTGAAGCCAAGCTGGCAGACTCGAGGAGCCAAAGTAAATGAAATCAAGTCAAGTCGAGTCAAGTCAACTCTGCTTTGTTCGTTCAATGCAGCTGAAGCTAACCAAGAAAGCCCACGAGCAAACCACATCTGTGAAGTATTCTGTACATCGGTGTAGTTATGTGTGAGCTTTCCTATGGCTTTATGGCTACACACGAACAATGAGAGCCAGCCAAAGAAGTCAACTCTACCCACCAAACTATGTGTGCAAAGTAGCTATTACCCTCAACTGTATAGCCCAAATCGTTTCACCAGCCCTACACCGCCACTACAATGCATTGAACTCTGTTGTATATATTAATATCCATAGCTCAGATAGAATAATATGTACAGGGATACGAGGATTTTTCCTCGAGGTAGACGCACATAGCTGGAGAAAGTGGAATCTCTATAGTTCTATCGTGTAAATATGTGTGCATACACAGATAGATAGGAATTCCTCTTTTCCTATTCCTTTCCATTCGTGGCCCACTCAGATAGAGCGGCTATTTATAAAATAGCATGCTTTATCTCCTTTCGTCTTATGTACATAGATACATTGCTTAATAGTCTCTCGTCATATTGACTTTCTCCGCGAAACTCTATTGTGTACTTTTGGCTTGTATTGTAATCCCTACTGCATTCTAATTCATCCACAGAGCAGAGCTGACTAGTCCTACTACAGAATAGACTGGAGATGAGAGAGAACTGAAATGCTCTTCTGTTAGTATTCTATGTATACATTGATACACAATCTGTGGATAGTTCTATATCAGTGTGTATGAGAAAGAGAAAGAAAGATAAGGACGTATCACATAGCACACTGCAGATAAAACTTGATTTTATTTCAGTTAAAACAAATATTAAGGGAAGAGATGCTTCCTGTGTGTCTATAAGATAGAGGGGCATTCGTTTGAGTGTTATTTCTTTTGCGTTCCGTGAGATTATGCCTTAATTTTGGCTCTGAGCACAGTTATTGTTAGGTTTTTTACAAGATGAGCTGAAATTAATCGTGGCTAGGAAAGAAAACGTGACATTAGGAAACTTTGAATTTTTCTTTGATGAGCCGCGTTAGATTTGAGGTGGATTAGAGACAGTGCTTCCTGAGAAAGTACTACGGGACTTTGTATTAGTGAAGAGATACTACATAGACAAGTCAGAGTTGATGTATATTTGTGAAATGCAAAAAGAGAAAATGTGCTATAAGATGGAGGAGAAGGTGCACTTTCACCGTGACGCTTTTAGTTCACCAGTTTTGTTGGTAAAGACACACCGCTGTCAGGAATGAATACGATGAGTTAAGAAAGTGAGGGAAGATAGTGTCGTCGAGAGGATCCTATTTGCTATCACATCACAGGACAAAGTAGAAAGACGGAGTTAGTTAAGTTAAGTAAGTATCAAAGTGAGTGGAAGAGAGCTGCCCTCAGGACTTCACTTCCCTTTTCTTCTTCTGACTTGCTTTCTACATAAATAGAATCGCGGCTCGCTTTCTCCCATCCACTACACTCCTCTCTGTATTTCAACTCATCAACTTTGTCAAAGTGTTACTTTTGAAGTCGAAGATACAGAAGATTGCAAATAAAATAGTAGAGTCAGATCTTTCTTCTGAGCTTTCCTTTGCGAGTTCCACCTTTAGCTCCCAGGCACATATGACTTATTGGTTAGACCTACTCCTCTTTTTTCTTTTCCCCATTAACTCACACCCAGATGTACATAACTATACATAACTATAGTCCTGGCACATAATAATACATTTTCTATAAAGAATAGCAAAGCCAAGAGAAATGCAGCTGCGTCTCTCTCTCTCTCTCTCTCTCTACTCAGGAAGAAAGGAGGGAAAGACGTATTGATAGATGAATGAGGGAAGTAAATTGCCAAGACAAGTCAGGAAAAGACAATCTATGGCTTCAGTTATGCTCAAAACTAAAAGGAGTTAGTTATTATTAAGCTAAAAGAAGTAGAGTCACTTCACACTGTGTCGTTCACTCGGTCCGTCATTGTCATAGACATTGTCATTAGCTCTGACTAAAACTATATTCCCTTTTTACACTTTTCCCATTATATCTTCCCCAGAAGTGAACAGAGAAAGCAGAACTCATCTATTCCAATATCAAATGCGTATCCTTGTCCTAGAAATACTTTTACAACGTTAAAATGTGAACTGGAGTTGAGTAAAAGCCCTAAGCAAAGTTCCTCTAGTACATTCACCGAGTAAATAATGCCATGATGTATTTCATTCTTAGCAACTTTGATAATGTAGTCTAATGACGCTCCGCTTTTGCCATCCATTGTATTCAATCTTTAACTACATACTGCTTTCTATACCTTTCGCTTTCCTCCTTGTTACACATTATTTTATACTACATATAATATCTTTCACTGGAGTTCATTCCTATAGAATCAAATCCTCCAATACTATGCATAGCTACACAACTTTTCAAACTATTTACATGAATGCAGAGTTGACTAAAAAGTTCCACTACTCTATTAAATACCTACACAGATATGTAATGCAATTTATTCTAATTTTTCCAAAAGAGTTTTCCCTAATCCTTTAGGTGATCTCCAGAGGCTATTTTTTCGGTTTTGACTTTACTTAGGGTGAGATTGAAACTCGGATTAAAAGTTAGCCAGCTGCTTTATAATTTTCTAACTAAAATCCAACATTTCAATTGAATGAAATATAAAAATCGTTATGTTAATGATATGTAAATATACTCAAGTCCTATCCATTTACATTTTAGTTTTGCTAATGAGTCGAGCAGGAATGCCTAAATGTATAGAGGGAAGAAACAAAAATATTCCCAGAGTATAATATGTTGGTATATATCATACGGTGTTGTTTGAGAGGGGGAAAGTTGTGTGCCATTTGTGGTCGGTAATAGTAAGGAGATTGAACGTCACTGTGGCTTTGGCATGGATAGATGAGACGATGATGAGAGAGAAAGTAAAGAACTGCAATATTAGCTTGACTTTCTCCTGTTACTTAAGTAGTCGATGAGAGTTAGTTCACATTATTTTACTGGTACAGCGTTGAACTGTAACTTTCTCCCCTGAACTAAGTAAGTAACTAACCTTT
The DNA here is from genome assembly GCA_019776505.1 of Tomocerus nigrus. NCBI lineage: Eukaryota > Metazoa > Arthropoda > Collembola > Entomobryomorpha > Tomoceridae > Tomocerus > Tomocerus nigrus. The sequence goes on from JABASI010003464.1 coordinate 11,138, forward strand.
GCGCTGAGTTGATGTTGGGGAAACTTGCTTTCACTCCAGCCAGTCATCATTCTACGACACAGTTCATCTATGAACACTAGTAAATATATCTTTACTCTGCCACTCGACAGAGCTGTTGACAATGAGAGGAGTGAAGTAAAGCTTCGACTTCAAACTTGACACTGTTCTCTAAGTGTAGCAAAACTAAAGAAGTATTAATATTCCGTGGCTAATGTACATAGCCCTAATTGTCAAAAACTTTCTCTTCATTTGTTTGCACACATTCATGTGGTTTCCTAACGGAGAAAGGAAAAGAACTTTGCAGAGACTATAATCATATTTCGTATTAAAAGGCTTTAGTTTTGACATATCTACCCTCTTATGGGCTTCATAGCAAACAGTACCATTTATGATGTCTCTTATTTACTTCCTTGCAGCCATGAAACTCTTTTTTCTTTCAAAATAATTATTTTATTCAAATTAAAGGATCAGGTTGCGTCCTTTCGATTTTCTATGACAAATTTAATTGGTGTTATTTTTGCTTTGTAAAATGAATTAAGCTTGTATGTATAGATTGTTATGTAAATCGATTGTAAATTTTCTAAGTAGATTATGGAGAAATTAATACAACTACTTAAGGTACTTACCAACGGTTAATAGAAAGAAGAGTTAGCAAGTGGTAGGAAAAGTATCTGGCTATAGACTTTACTTTTCCAGGAAAAGCTATTACGCTGATGATCAATGGAAAACACGTGAGATGTGGATATTTTTAGGAAACTATTGCATTGTAATATATCAAGTCAAGAGCAAGATATAGATGAGATAAAGGATATTTGTAGCGTATTACATGAGAGATACATAATAATATAAGTAGGAAACCACAAAATGCGTAGTAGGAATTTGTGATAGTGCTAGAGTGAAACTTTTCCCGGTTTCATTGTAGCTATCTATGAGTGAATGTTCTATTTTGGTGGTTGATATATATTTGGATAATAGATCATATAAAAAGTGTATATTATACGAATACTTATACTCCCACAGATACATATCTGCTCTTAGTTCAAGTTTGTTATAGAATATCAGACGTAGTAATGTATGTATGTAAGTAAAATAAAGTGAAGTAGTGTGTGATGTACATGTTGAATGTTGATGATGATGAGGGCGATGAAGGAGAAAGACAGAGAATGGTCGGCAGAAATGGGGAACTGGAAAGAGAGTGATGTCTTGCTGGAGTGTTGACTGTCTGTTTGTTTCCGTCCATAGGCATTCCTAGTATATTATGTCTGGCTATAAGATTTGTGTAGTCATAATGGTACGGCACAATCAGCTCACTACTTTGCTCGTGAGTATTTGTCTGCACCTTAAGTTGAGCGGAGTTGAGTTGAGTGAGCTTACTTTAACTAATAGGCCATATTCGTCTGTGGAGTAGGGGAAAGGAAGGAAGGAACGGAAAGCCAAGGGAAGAGTACAAAGATACTTTGGTAATTTAGTCGTAGTGGTATTAATAGATGGTAGACAGAAGACAGGGAGAGAGAGAGAGAGAGAGAGAGAGTTCAGTAGTAGCAGACTCTCTGGTTAGGTACAAGTAGTTCTTTCCCACGGGACACTCCCTGATGAATCCATAATAGTACATAAGTTATGGAAGTAATGAAACTTTGCCATTATCATTATTGATTCTAGTTTGCAATCATTTTTCACGTGGAGTCTATACGATGATGGGAGCTGTGAGTCCAGAGTCTTTTGACACTTTTCATTCCTACACCAATACGTTTCAGATGCCATTCCTCAACCCAGAAGGCTTCCCTGAAAAGGTAAAAAATAACTACAACACTTTCTCTCTTACTTTTTTACCTGCTTATAAGTAGTATACATTTATTTTCTCTATTTTTAATGCAGAACTGTCGGAAGAAAGTTGGTTTCCTTTGCTTTTACTTACTCCTAAAATCCATGAGGAGGAAAAGTATTTATGCTAATACAATAGAGTCTTCTGAGTAGAATTTTCGTTGCTCCTATTAAGTGAAAATATAAATGGTTACTTGTAGAGTAGATTAGCATTAATTTTATTCTAGTTTTATGAAAGGTGGAATGGAGCTTTTTAGAGTCCCTGCCTAAATAAGCTTGACGTGACAACAAAACAAAACACTAATAAGCCAGCTAATAGTCAAAGTGGAAAAGAAAGTAACTTTCCGCCGTCTTTTCTATTTCTAAATGAGCATTATGAAAAGAGGGGAGGAGGAGAGATGGTATAATAGAGAGATAGCGTTGAATTTTTTAAGCGGGATGAGTTTCAAGTTGTCTACAGTCTTCCAGCCATTAGATCCCTTGCATTATGATAGTAGGAGCTAGTAAAGAGATAGAGAAAGTGAGGAAACGAAGGGACAGAGAGAATTCGTAGCTTTCTTTCTCTCTCGACACACTTCATCTATGACACTTCCTCCTCTCTTCGTCGTAAAGAACACTTGACTCATTTTTCACTCACTCTTCTTTCACTATGCACTCTGTCTCTTTTTCCACAGAGCCACACTCCTACAGCTACTAGGAACAACAAATACGGAAGACAAGACAGTAAGACAGACAGTCAACCTTCCTATTATTAGTTTCCCTCCTTCTTTGAAGAAGTTGTGCCTAGTGCCTTCTGCCGTCCTGTCCTCTCTTGTTTTCTTGCCTGTAGCTTTCTTTTCACAGTTCTTTGCCATCGTTTTTTCCAATTTGTGGAGAGGCCAACCGACCAAAGGAAACCAGAAGAAGAGCTACTAGCCGTCTCTCTCTCTCTCTCAAGCTTTGGTTTGTTGTCTTCTCTATTATTGCTTAGTATGGATGTACATACACATCGAATGCGTGGAGCGGTTCCCTTTTCTTTCGTCCATACACAGACACAACATGTACAAATATATTTGAGAGAGAGAGAGAAAAAGAAATTCATGCGGCTCATGTATGCTACTTACTTTTCCTGTTTCTGTATATGGTAGTTGTGGCTCACTTGCAGGGTTTGATTTCCTCTTTCCTAATATTAGTCTTCTTATAATGGCAAGGAGCTGCTAGCTGTTACATATGTAGTTGTATGCATAGTGCAAATAAGTCTAAGAATGCACGAGGAGCGTTTATATAATATAAAGTCCTCCTACTCCTCCTCTAGCGTTGCGGTCCCAATAAAAATGTCGTAAACTGTTCCGAGACTGCGGATAGCAATAAATATCTGTGTAGGATGTGGAATTGTAATTAAATTTCGGCTCTTTGCTTTGCTTTGCTACCCTGGGCTTCTTGTTGCTCCTTTTGCGATGAATCTGATGCCTGACTTGACATACAAAATACAATAGAATGCAATACAATTTTCTCCTGTGTATTTATATTATGTGCCCTGCTCTGGACGCCTCTCCATTCTCTGCGTGGTGGGATTTGGACTTGGACTTGTGATGTGTGACCCGCCTTTCTCTCCAGATGGTCTCATCGATGATGGATTTTGCCACCAGCATGAGGCCTGACTTTCATCGTGCTGTGATTGATACGATTTCCTATTATGGCTGGAAGAATATCATTTACCTCTATCATTCTCATGAAGGTATGTACACACATGTTATTTATCCACTTCTGATATCTCCCCTCTCTATACGCATACCCGAATACCACAATGGAACATTTCCCATATTCCACGAACAGTGTTAAGTAGACATACTTATCTATAATAAATATACATAAATACGAAGGTACTTCTCCATATGTAAATCCATTGACTCTGTAAATTAATTACTAGTTTCTACGTTTCGTAGTAATTTGTGAATCTGACGAGACTCACTTAGGTATTATCTCTAATAAGCTAGCAATAGTCCTATTCAGGATTTAGAGCACAATTGATTAACATGCACTAATAGTGATTACGTAAGAAGCTGATAAATGGTCTCGTCGGAAATAATATTAATGCCTTTATGACTACTTTCTAGTTCTACGTAGCTCCCTTCCCTCAATTTATTTGGAGGCATAGACAAAGCAGAGCATAAGTCTGGTTTGTAATTATCAGGAATCTGATACACTCGACTTAACTATGAGATAGTTTAGAGAGTGGAAAAGCATGACGTGATTTTCCTCTCTTTCTCTATAGTTTCTTTGATTCTGTGACTTTCTATTAGATTTCTCTTTCACATCATCATACATATTATAGTAGATTTATAAATTCCTAGACGTAGAGTAACTAGAACCGCATGGACATAGATTCTCTCGTTCTAACTTTACTCCACACTTTCTCATATTTATAATAGATTATCACATTTAGATGTTGTGCCATAGTTTATCGTGTCCGTGCAACTTGCTCCCTTCTGAGCCTCGAGACTCCACTGTCCTGTCTCTCTTTCCCTAACCCTAATTTGATTTTGGTCTTCTCATATGACTCTACACATGTTATATTGCTCTCCTATTCCTCTCCTCATGCTACAAGCACTAAAAATATAATACAGCAAGTAGGATTCGTATGATATACGTAGAATATAACACACCACCAACATTTACAGATAAATTACTATGAATCTAAGGATATTTAATATATAGGCATAGCCATGTGCATAATAGATACAGTTGTAGGGAGCATTGCTACTTACTAAAATGTAGCAGTGTACTAGGCAAATTAATATCTAAGTATTTATCAAGTGGACGAGCATCATTCATAGATGCAGAAATACATTAGCTCCCACACCACTTTCATCATTTAAAATGTCTTTTCACGCCTAAAAAGCATGCAAAGACTTTTTTCTTGCCTTTTCCAACAAGTAAACCTTTCAACCTACTTTCATTTTGGCAATAGCCATTCATCTATTCGTAGCTTAATACTTAGAAAAGGCTGGAAAAAGATTTACTGTTCTATTACAACATGAAAAAAATGAAATGCAATTAATTTACATGGTGAAAAGTGTATGGGAACTAATATCTGCACATCTCTGTACACTCCAATATAATTACAAGGTGTTTCGGTTAAAGTACAGTAATACAATTTTAATTATAGCAAACACAGATTGGCTTGAAAGAAGGTGACGCTCTGTCGTCTCTGACAGATGAAAATGTTATGGATTTATTTATTATATGCTTTTGAAGTCGACATGAATATTTTATCCTTTTGAAAGATTCCTAGTGAGTGTGGGCGTTTTCTGAAATGTACAAATTTCCTTTAACACCATATGTACATTGTTGCCGCCAGAAATGGACTTTTTGTGAAAAACAGTGACTGAAAAGTTTTATCTTATAGGAAGTGATTTTCTAGAATTAATTTGTTCAGTGTAGTATAAGAATGTTAGCATTTACATGTAGATAAATATGAATTGATGAATATTTATTTAACTAGAGCTTAGATTTAAGATTTGTTG
>JABASI010003465.1:0-16460 GCA_019776505.1 Tomocerus nigrus
TCCTACAATAATGTACTGATACTGTGCATAAATATAGAATGACAAATAAATAATTTTGCAGCCTATTTACTTTTTGTGCATCTTAGTTATTTTTACGTCCTAAGTTATTAGTAGATAGAGTCAACCCAAAAACTGGACTATTGGTTATGAGGAAGCCGGAGAAGTTACAATCTTTCAGAACAATCGATGAAAATCCTAGTAATTTCGAACATTAAGCAATTTATTTTCAAGCTCATCAAAAAGATCATCAATTTATCTAAGGTCATAACTATATTCTCCTCAAAAATTAAGTTTCTCTATTAAATTTATCAAGAAAACGAACTCTAAAGCTGCAAATGCTCTCTGAATGTCGATTCTGTAATTTTGTCATTTAAAATGAACGAAGTTTCCACAAAAAAGGTGAATATTAACCAGCCTGAAATAAAAATACGACATATGTGATGATAATGCTAAAGGTACACAAGAGAGAGGCTCTGCAGAAACAAAAGAATCCTCCGGCAGAAAATGCAAGTGGACTTGAGGTGTTAGCAGTGACGAAAGCCAAGACCATGTTAACATCTGTGGGTGTTATGCCATTATTCACTGGAGGTAAAGGATTACCAACATTGGTGGCTATTGTCATCTGTTGACTGTAGTAATCAACTGAAAGTCGATTTCGGCTTAGAGATATCTGAAGAAGAGCCTCGGTCAAAGCATTGTTAAAGCAAATTGAAGCGTGATAAACATTTCCTAGCTTGACGAAAAGAATGACGAGACGGGAAAAGGCGCAAAATAAATTGATGGAAAAGACGATCCAATCGTAACGCATGACTTCTTCCCCATGTCCCAAATTCTTCACCAAGAGGAAAAGCAAAGCGACACACATAAATACCAAAAGAGCGGAATTCAATGCAAGAATTGGGCCGAAAATGCAATTTGTTACAGCTTGGAAAGAAGAGACGCTTTGAAAACGCTGCAGAGACTCGATTATCTTGGCCATCATAAACTTCTCCTCGTTGTAGTCCATATTCATCAACAACTCCTTGTTGTCCTTCATGTCAACTGGATAATTTTGAACATGATTGACATATGATCGTAGTTCAACATGCTTTTTTGCAGCCATTGGGCAGACCTGTGAATCTTTACTCGGTTTCACGGCTTCAGAATAGCAGAAATAGGCTGGAGGGGGATCTAGAAAATTAAAAATTGTCTTCTTTTAAGGATTTTTCCTTTTTGTGGTATTTGGAGTGGCAAAAAAATATTTTAAACAAAAATTCCAAAAGGTATGAAAAATTCTTGTGTTTCAGGTTTTATTTGTTGTTGTTTTTATGAAATTCCTAAAATTTCAATGCATTCTGTACAAGAGATTTTCAATTTGAAATTACCTTTTCTTGAAATTCTAGACGGAAATTAATGAAAAAATGTTTGTTTGATAATTGAAAGTTGCGATAGGTTGTTAGAATCGTGCTCTTACCGATATCAACATAAGTACGATTGTTTCTCATCCTTTGCTTAGCAATTCCTGCTAAAGCTTTCGTCATTTGTTCACGAATATTTCCGATGCTTGTTACGAAGCACGTAGCCAAAGTGCAGCATAGAACTTCAATGAATATTTGAGAAGAAGATTTTACTACAGAAATGTAGCACTGAAAAATGCAGCTAAGAATAATCCATCCGGTAGTGGGTGTTCCAGGGTAGTAATGTAATAAGAAAGGTTCTTCTTTGACATCTTTCATTGTTTTGAATCCGATACAGGCTCCATTGATTATTGCGAAGAAAATGTAAGCAGCGCAAAGCCTTTTAAAGAAGCAATTGACGATACGCGGACTAGCAATTCCCTGCAGACTTGATCGATACTCTTCCATGATCTTGAAGAACAAGATGAAGTTCTTGCGTTGTATAATAGCCAAAGAAATCATTGCTGACGACATTAAAGTTCCAGTGAACCAACAAAACAACAGAACGAACTTCGTGACGTTCACCCTTCCATCAATATTGCAACTGATGAAACTCACTTTTATAATTTGCAAGAAGATATACAGGAAATAAAACGAAATGACCGACAGTGTGACGATCGTACGAAAAAAACGAAATGATTTCCAGTGAAATTTGACTTTTCCTTGTACAAAATCGAAAGGACTAATTCCAACGAGATCAGTAAATCTAAGCAGAGGCTTTAACACCGAATAAGTACTCTCTGCTTCCTGATAAGCCATTGTAATTTTAGAATTTTACCAAAATTTTAATATTAATTGTAACAAACTTTCAAAAATAAATATCTTGAGTCCCCTTTTAACGTATTAAATAGTAACAGAAAAATTTTCTTGAAGAACAACTATTATTTTCAATTACTGGAGTGTTGGAGGAGTTACGGACAATATTACTTTTATCATCAGAATGTTGTTGAACTATGAACCGATATAAAACTAGCTACGGTGTAGACCAACATAATTTGACTAATGAAATTGCAGAAAAATTTAGAGCTTGATTTGCGATGTAATTTGTTAAGAGCTCCGATCATGTTAATTGCTTTATACCAAAGTAGTGTGCTTTGCTAATTATCTTTTCTATTAATAGTCAATTAATGTTCTTTAATGTTTACTATGATCAGTATCACAGGTAAAGGCTATTGATGTCGTTGTACAAAGCTTTATTAAACTGGAAACTACCAAAAAACTCATTAAGTCCATGTCCTATATTATCTTGAATAATTGGAATTTACTTTTAGGGATAGTTGTAAAAGTTGTAATATCGCAAACAATTGTTTGCTCATCTATCATTGACAGTCGAAAAAACCTTCATTCGCCATTAAGAAAATTGTAGGAGCAAGAAATTTTATGCCAACTTCCCTATATAAATCAATCACTCATGTTTTGGCAAGCAGGAAAATAAGAAGGACTGCGTAATTGTAGATATGCGTTCTTTATAGTAACTACCAATGTCTTCTCACATGATCATGCTATGCGATAGATTACAATGTACAATGTACAACCACGAGTAAACATGATTTTATTGATTAGCTAAACATATTATATAGTTTTTCCAATTCAGTCACGGTTCCATCTAAATGCTTGTACCTCTACGTGCATAGGTAGGTACCTAAGTACACTTTAATTATTTTTTCCAGAAAGAACTTCTGACAGAATTGCATCATTATATGTAGAAATTCTGTAATTTTGATATTGTAGAAATTTTGATAGAATAAGCGTAAATATCAAAATCAAAAATTCATTTTGAGTGTTTCTGTTAATTTTGTACTGAAATTGTTTACAATTAATTACGGAAGCATAGACCTCAGCATGATTAAGTTTAGGCTGTAATTATTCACAATTCACATACGAATGCAAATGGTTTTCTCGGAAATAATATTTCGGACGTGAAGCAACAATGATCTATGTAAAATAAGATCTGAGGGAAAACCAATCTAGCCCAATGACATGAATATAAGTAGCTCATTATGAAGTTTATACTTATACTTATCTATCCAATGCCATGGGGTTGGGTTATGAAAGTATATTCACATAAGGAAGAGATAGCTAAATAAGTAGCTAATATAATTGCTAATTTATTTTTTGGACTCGATAAAAATACCTGTTCGTTAAGTATGGGTTTGCATGCGAAATGTGACAGTATAGATACTGATAGACTAATGTATTAGCAAAATCCTTATGCAGGCTACAATTTTTCACCTATTGCAACTAAGCTTTCCTCAAAATTCCGATTTTATACAACATTATAAATTATAATATATAAGGCCCAAAGTAAATGATTTAAGTCGGAAGGCAGTAGCCCACAACTTCCTAGTTGAAACATAGAGGGAAATCTTTAAAGCTCTCGGCAACTGCCTTAATTAACTCTGACTCAAATCAATTACTTTTGGGCCTCATGCACCCTGGAGTATATAAAATCCGATTTTTGAGCTGTTGGTAGCATTCAGTGAAAAATTGTGGCCTGTGGAAGGAATAAGGATACTACTACTACTACTACTACTACTACACTACATTGGTTTCAGTACTCTCACATTACCCATTCTTACATCTCCTTAATATCCTGTTGAATAACCAAGTTGGTAAATATGTAACATTTGCACAAGCTTTTCACGGAAAACTAGAAGCTATTTGAGACAGAGAACAGCCTTGATCACAACTGTTGTTTATAATTATTATGTATGGCATTTGATTTAAGATGAATGTTGCTGTCCATATCTTTATACCATGGCTCAAGGAAAACTCTTATGATCATAAATGGAAATGGAAGTCGCATAATGACCAGGTAACATATATATGTACAGCAGTGGATTAACTGTGTCTCTGGTCACTAGATTAGTGATGACTGATGGCATAACATAGTATCGCCAATAAAGATAAATATACAGCGATGATCAGCGAACTGAACGAAACCAGAAATGATGCTTGACACTGTTATTCTTTCGATGGTAATGTGTAACAAGCCCATAATGACCCAATTGTATTGAACAAAATGTCTTTTAAGCATTGTTATGAGATTTTATGTTGCAACAACAAATGAAACAAAGACACATTCCATATAGTGTCATAGTACATCCCCCAACGACTACTAAATATATAGTCTGTACTTGTATGGCCATGTTATTAAGTATGATATAGAACTTTACAACTACAAAATATTATTAGTAGTAATGATCTGTACCGAAAAGTTGCTCATATACTAAGTACATAATTAACAAGTGGATTTCGCTCCTTCTAAGGATTTAGTTTGTATATGTTTCTGAAAGATACGTTTTAAGAATTTAATCACGTATCAGTTAACTGATAATTGTTCAGGGACATTCAGATAAATAAATGACATTAAATCAGTTCTTCGTACGACGCAATTTAAACGAGCAAATTGCTGAACATTCGACTTGACTCGACACATATTTATAATATTGTGATTTTTATTTTTCTAGCAAATCTTGCAAAATCTTACTTTTTCTGAGCTTAATTTATAATTTTCACGTGTTTGACTTGCAAAGTTGCAACAGAATTTTGCTGATATCATCAGCTCAAATTATTATGTTAACAGAAGAACAAAAACGTTTTTATCAAGAAAACGGTTATATTTTGCTAAATGATATTTTCTCGTTGGATGAGATAAAAGAGTGTAGCACAGCCTACGACGAGCTCTTTGATTCTAAATTGGGAAATAGTAATCTGGAAGCAACTTGGGCTGGAAAATGGAAAGAATCATTTAAAAATAACAATAGCATTTCTGGTGCGATATCCGTAAGTGCGGTCTCAACATTCCCTTAACACATTAAGTCGCACTATAAAACTATTTCATTTTATAGACATTTTAAATTAGGTTCTGTCCATACACAATTTACAATGTCATTCGGCGGTGTTCACGAAAATGCTCCTGAAAGAGGGACTAGTGGACGCAGTATCGGATGTAATTGGATCAACAAATGTTCTTTTACACCATACCAAAGCTCACATTAAACCACCAGGTCGTGGAGCACCTTTTCCAACACATCAGGTTAATCACCAGATATTTTTGTATACGATGACAAACGAGTCTGTTACAAATAAAAATCCATTTTGTTACAAATCTAAAGGATTACCACTACTTTCCATTTAAAAATGACTCAATGGTTGCCGTTTTCATCCATTTGGACGATAGTGACCCTGATAACGGAGGCCTAGCAATTTTTCCAGCATCTCATAAATTAGGACCACAAAAAAACATGTCCAGCGTTGATACCCATTTTTATGTTGATCAGGTCAGATATATTCACGTCCTTATATAAATAATTTATATCTAGATTTTGTACATAGTAGCCGTAGTCAAAAGCAAGATCTTCTTTACTTTAAGAAAGATAAATATATAGCAAAATGAATTCATTTAGATTATGACTCCAAATTCTTTTGCGTTTGCAGGAAAAATTTTCTTTGGAAAAGGCTACTCCTGTAATCGCCCGTAAAGGAGATGTTTTGATATTTTCCTATCTGTTGGTTCATGGCAGCTATCCCAACGTTTCAGATCGGATTAGAAGGATGCTATTGTTTCAGGTCGTAAACTAACCTATCGGTTTCAAATTATAATCTAATTTCCAATTTATCATAGGTGAAAGGGTTGCACTTTATGGAAGGTTGGAAACTCGTTTTGGAAAGTTCTTTTTCATATGATATTGCAGATGATGAGTGCAGAAGACGAAGCCTTGACAAGCGTTCATCGCTCTCCTTGTAATGGAATGGTTCTTAAAGGGAAAAATGCTGAAAAAAATGCTGATTTAGATAAAAGACACTTGCAGTAATTTATTGATTCCCTTTCCTTCGTGACTTCATATACGTAGTGTAGTACTCCCTGGTATAATTTATGATACCCAAATAAGCAAAATTCCTAATGAATCGAGATATTACTTGGATAGTGGAGGGGAGCACGTAGGTTAACTGCATGCGTGATGTGTTTATTAATGTTGCGTTTTCATTTATACTTAAACATTATTAAAATACGTTTCTCACATTTCCTTTATTTCTTTTTGCAATTTTGATTTGAGATATTTCATCTTAATAAATAAACACTGCGTATATGTAAGTAAATGTTATAATATTCAAGGATAATTTATTTTTGGAGGATTCCCTACGATAATATGTATTTGTCATCTATTTACATATGGTATAACACCTGAAAACAATTGGGTTTATTCAATATGTTTCTTGAATTATAATTACAATTGTAATTGTAAACGAAATTCCAAAACGTATAATAAGGCATAAACGAAACGTATATGTAGATCTCATGTGACAAACAACGTTTAAGGGCAAACCTAAAAAAACAGAAAGTACATATTATGAGAAAAAAGGGGCTATTGGGTTTTGAAATGCATTAGGTATTTATTTTTATTTATTTGTATCGTACCCTTGTAACTCCCATTATTATGCATCGAACAATACCATCATATGATTTGCATAATTCTTCATCCGGATCTAATTCTTCTCCTTGTTATAAAATTGTAAAAGTGTAGACAGAATTGGATTTTAAGAAAATTATGTCGATAATAAGAATCTGTGGCTTATACTAAGAGCTTACCATGGGCTTCGGCGCAACCCTTGAGTTCCGTCATTGCTCTATCATATATTTCGCCTGCTGGCAATTCTCTTTCAGCAAAGGCTACCAACGTTTCTGTATCTACTTTGTAGTTACTGTTGAGCTAAAAAATGAGCTACTAAATTTGGACCCTGTGTTTTAATTAATTTGATTTAAATGTAAAAATGAATGAAAAGGCTACTTACAATGTTGATATTATGCAGGACACATTTAACGATGCACTAGGAAAATCAAAGACATATCGTGGTCAACATTGCGCGGACATGATCACTTTGTAAATTCAGTTAGAGAAATACCACGAAAACTATAATTATTGCATTTACCGATGCTCTTTTTCCCTTGTCTTTCCCACTTTTGAATTTCAGTGCTTTGGTACAGTTATTCATTTGAGCCAATTGTCTCTTGGTCATGTCTGATGTGAGGGATTTGCAAGTCTTTTCTTTTGCAGCAACATATTCCTATGCAATCAAAATATTAATTAAAAGAACAAAAGTATTTAGGAAATTAAATATTTACTTACCAGGTAGATGAAGAAAACAAAGACGAACAGTGTCACTAAAATTAATTTCACTTTGAAAACCATTATTACATTTAATTCAACAGAAAATACAGGTTTTGACTACTGAAACTTAAAGTGTTTCCAGATTGGCTGACTTATATAGATTTTCATTTGTTCAGCTTTGAAGGCTTTTAAATGGACATGGTTAAAAAGGGTCAAAAGGTCATGTTTTTCTTTGTTTCAGTATATTGTCCATTATACAGAGTTTCCCATCAATCCCTGTTCCCCATTGTTATCAATATGGTCACGATAATCATGAATACTGCGTCTAAAATGGATTCTGATTGAATTCTTGTGTTAGTGCATCTTGTAAACAATTCATTTCCTTCACACTTGATTTTAATGCACCAAATTCGCAACTAATCTTTCACTGTACATTCATTTTCAGGGCAAAACTTCCTGTCATGCAATCCAACGAAGAAATAAAAAACGAAGGAGACCAACAATAATATGTGAATAATTTATTTCCAATTGCAGTTTATACTAATAATGGCAACGAACTATGTACAGACTATAGGTACTATGCATTATGTTCATTTGACAGTAGATGCTACGAATATTTCACAAATTAAAAATTTCTTCTATGTTTTCATCAGAAAAATTTCCCAATTGAAAATATGATCGAGAGAGCTCCGACGAATCTTGTGAGTCTTTGTAAACTGTAGGACGTTTATTTCGATTGCCTCTTCCTGATGTAGAACCCGAGTTCTTGCATGATGCTCTACCATTTACCTCCTCAACGAGACCGTTCCAGAATAAATCTTGTCTCTTGCGAAAATCAACGGCAGCCTCGATTTCATTTCCTATGTATAAATAGTCCTTTGAGTCTTCACGAAACTGAGGCCAATCAATTCCAGAATGCAGGGGCGATCTAAATTGAAAATTACCTTTTTCTGTATAATTTTTGTTTGTCTATTGTTTTAGCTGATGATTTACAAGATTTTACCCTCTATGAATGAAATTAGCCCAGAAATCTATCATGGTAGTAGCAATCTGACGATCTTCAGCGGAACCCGTATGACCATTCATGAGAAAACGAATATCTGAACCATGGTAGGCTAGAATTTTTGATATTTAGATCATTAAAATACAAAAACGGGTAGCTTTATAAAATAGCATTTGAATTTCATGTTGTACCTTGAAAAGATTCAGGAAATTCAGGTTGCTGATTAGGATCAGGATTTTCCAACTCTTCTCCTATTCGAATCCTTTCGGAATTAGTTGTGACGTAATCAAAAACATAAAAATAAACTGGAGCGTAGCGTGACCACATTTTTGCCAATTTTAATGCAGGAATGTGATACAGGAAGTCGGACAAAAGCTTAGAACAAAAAGTTTAACAATTTTACAAATGCGCTCGTCTGGTTTTCCCTGCAATAACATTTTATGAAAGTGTGTCATAACAAAAATATTTATTTCAACCTCCTCGACCAAATCCTTGGCTTGATCTTGTCTCTGGCTGACATTCAATCCTCCGAAATATTCAAAAGCGACCAAATCGGAAATTAATTCCGGATCATGAGCTCCACGGCTCATTATTGCCCGGATAAATTGCTTAAGAACAGTTGTACTTGTAAAAATCGCTGTGGGAATCTCATGACGCAATTTTCCGGCTATACCTTAAAAGTAAAAATTGTAATATTATTTAGTAATAATACCTTAGTGCAATGCTTATTCCCCACCTGCATGAATAGTGATATATTATATTTAATTCATTTCGGAAAAAACATACTCGGCAGAAATCCACTCATTTCGGAACTAGAAACTCCAATGATGATTGGTACTGGCTCAAAATTTCCTCTTGAGAAAGAGGTTGCCGGACTCGTACTTACAATAGGAGGAAGAAAACGTCCGTCTGCAGACCGTTGTAAAATGGGTGATGGTATTCTCCAATTCCCGAGATGCTTTCCATTCTTTGGGGAAAAAATGCGAAAATTATAAATGAATTCACATTTCATTTATAATAATATAAAATATCAATTTTGTAAATTATGTACAACCTGTGTATATCATGTATACACAGAATTTTGCTTCGCGATAAACGGTTTTATTGGCAGCTTACACTTAGCCTTCCATCTGCTTCAACGATCGTGTCAATTTTTCTTTTCTGCATACAACGAACAAATCTCAGAGTAGGGAAGGTTGGACAAGCATTTTGCAAAGCTATTTCAGCAAATGTTAGTTTGGGTGTTGAATCAATTGATATTGGACTTAAAGGAGATCCACCCATCAAAATCATTCTATGATATAGCCCTAGAAAATCATTAATTTCAGATTAAAGGAATCTATATAGTTAAAATAGTTATTTTGTCAATTGTTTGACAATTGTCGACGATTTTTTTTGCCGACAATTGTAACTGTACTACCCTTACACATGTAACTGAATAATAACGTAATTATTTCGGTTTTTTAATTAAGTTAAATGAGGATTACGTACCTCGTGCTAAATCGGATGTTGCTAAAAGTCCCAAGCTAATAGCAGATGACCCATGTCCCATAATTGTGACCTTGTTATAGTTATGCGTATTGAAGTACAGACAAGGATTCGATTTGCATTAAGACTTTTAAAAAAATACTGGTTTCGGGACAGGTACCTGTTTAGGATCTCCCCCGAAATACTGGATAAATCGTTGAATCCATTCTAAAGCCAATAGCTGATCAAACAGTCCCATATTTCCATTTAGGTCTTCANGGGACAGGTACCTGTTTAGGATCTCCCCCGAAATACTGGATAAATCGTTGAATCCATTCTAAAGCCAATAGCTGATCAAACAGTCCCATATTTCCATTTAGGTCTTCATTTACGGTGCTCATAAAACCTAAGATTACAAATATTCGTTCAAAGGAGTTGTCTCTGCGATAATAAAAAAGTGAATCAGCATGCAGGTAACGGACCTAACGATCCGAGACGATACTGAGAAGTCACTACAACAATTTTGTTCTGCATGAAAATATCTGGAGTTAATTCCTTCGCTGATCCTGAGGACAATATGCCAAATTTTCCATCTGCAGAACGATCCTGTGCTTCTCCATGAAACCACAGGAGGACTGGCTTTTTTGATTTGGAAGGCCGTCTTGAAACTTCCTATTATGCGTGAAATTCAATATGTTTTTAAATGTCAATATTTTAATATATCTACCCGTTTGTGTGTAGTTTTATAAACCTGGTCTGACTGAGGGACATAAATTGACAAATATAAGCAATCCTCACTGCCGATTTTCCTTCCATTTGTTGAAAGTTGGGGGCATTCAGGTGGTTCTTCAACCGCTTTAAAATCTCTCGTAAGAATTTTCATTGTAGGTCTCTGCACAGTAAAATGTTCATGCACAATTACTCAAAACATGTTGATATGATTTCATTTTCTATGAAGTGTAGTGATATTATATTTTCACTTGAAATCTGAGGCTGTGCACCGGGGGATGAGCAAATGGTAGACCAAGAAATTCAATTCTTGAAGAAGGATTTCCAAAGAAATCCGTGGAATTTACTCTCTTCCCATAAATACGTATGAAGCTCTCTCCAGGTATTTCCAGAACTCGTACTGGAACTGAAACCAAATCCGGGTCAACATCCTCATCTTCAATCACTTCTTCCGTCTCTGGTGACACGGAGTTGCTGTCAATTGTGTTCACTTCAAATCCTTCATTTGCTTTACTAATATTTTTTACATCCCCATCCCGAACTTGCTGGGAATTCCTTAGAATGAATCTATTATGAAAATTCAACAAAAAATCTGAGCAATTTGTATTCGTTATCAACACTGCTAGGATGATTACTAATCCTAGAGTACAACTGTAAGAGTTACGGAGAACTTTTAAAAATCTTATATTCATGGTATGCTAGATAATCCGATGAAAAATCTCTCTGGCCAAGTTTCAACCTTAAAAAATTCATGCAAATAACTACAGACTTTGATTAATGATCTCTAAATGTTTGCGCATTACATCAGGAACTAAAAATAGTAAGTTGTCTATGTGTAGCTCCATTCTATCCGGATATGCTTTTCATTGTTACTCCATTGTAGTATCTACTTAGTTCCAGTAAATTATCCTATGAAAGCATTCATAGGAAGTTCTCTCAATCAAAAGTGTTGAAAATAATATCCCATATTATAAATAGCCGATTCCTTTATAACAATATCAAATTCAACAAAGACTTTCTCCATATATACATTGACATCTTTAATATAGAGAACAAGGCAAAACGACTCCTCCCTTAGCGGATCACGGCTCATTGGCAAAAAAACCTCTACACACACGACTGATCGCAAAGACCTTGATTTTCATCATTGTTAATAAACTCAGTTTACATTTTCTTCTTTTCCAACGCAGAAATCCTCAATCCCAATTATTTTCTATTGTGAACACGTAGAGCATTAAAAAGCCGCCGCCATGCTACAAACTAACAAAGAAAATGAGAATTGAATGAAACTAATTGTATGAAAATAATTTTCCAACAAATGTACACATCACAAAGTAAACAAAGATCATTTCCTCTATACAAAACGTCCGTTTATTGCTATTATTATTGATATAATACCGATTCACTAATACTAACATTATTTTATACATGGTATTGTATGTATTTGAATGTAAAGACACAAGTTAATTAGTAAAACATCCTCTCGTATATAATCATTAACCCTCGCTGCTCTCTTTTTTTCATTTACATTTATTTACACACAGTACACTAGAATACTACAATATTATCATAATAGCATTATTTACAAATGGTAACAATAAATGGAAGGAATTGGTTTCGGTTACGTTGACGTACAGTACATTATTTTTATTGGCGAAAAACAAGTATACGCTTTTTAGTATAATAATTACACAGGTAGATATCATTTCATCAATAAATACGCAGCAATAGTAAGAAGGGGTCTTTCTATATAGTATATATAATACTTAAACGTACCTGTATATAATATTTTTAAAGATATATTGAAGAACAGGAACTTACGACGATAAATTCAAGATATATAATACAATAGACCAATAACCATTTGTATAGTTAATAATTATTAAGTATCTGCAAGTTTATTACAGTAATTATTAAGTCATCTGAATAGAAATCAGAAATCCAGACAATTATCTATTTCTACATTACACACCCAGATGTAAAGTATAAACTTATAAATTCACTATTTATTATATTTCTTTTATATACCAGAACAAGAGCACATCCCTCTGCAAATCATCTATTGAAATTTTACAAAAATTGGAAGAACAACTCTGACAAAATGTAAAAACAAATCCAAAAGTTCCAAAATGTACGGCTAAAGAAACACCTTTTATGAGAAGCAATACTTAAAATTTATAAATTATAGTTAATAGCGAAACTAAAAGGTACAATTAAATATTAGGTACATTGTACATAATCATCTATAAATTAATAATAGGCTATACTCAAGAATTATGTCTTTACAAGTTCTGCCGAATATAATGATGTCACATTTTTCGACTAACATAGTAGTGACGATTTAAAAATGGTAATTCAGATTTTCCAGCACTGATATTTTAACAACTTATATATATGAACATTATTTTGCAATACTAATATGAATTGTTACATCACGTTAGTGTACCTTACAGTAATAAGTAATAATACATGTAAAATTAATAATTATTATTGTAATTGGTAACGTAAGAAAGTTAATTTGGTTTAAATACTTAGTTAGCATGTTATCACCACATATATCGTACATATACAGTACAAGATAATAATAATTACAATATTATAATGAGACTTTCGAGTCTTTGATAGGAGATTGCAGATTACATTGGTAGTATTATTTACCTATTCAGTAGGAAAATTACTAAATAAGTCAGTGATATATTAAAATAATAATACTTTTCAGTTTCTTTGTATTGTTTAGCAATAGTTTTGATTGGTAGGTATTGGTAATTAATTATGGTTGGTGGTTATGATCGGGGATAGCACATTTATACTGCACTAAAATACTCACAATTATTTATATACTCGTATCGGTATCTACGAAAACTGACTGTGTCTTTCTCGGCACGACGATTATTACTAATAGGATAATTATTGCATTTTTACGGTTACGCAAAATCAGTTTAAATTATTATAAATCTATAAAATATATTTACAACCAAACTAAATATAGAATTAAAATCATTTGAAAACTATATAAGTCAAATAGCCCCTCCACCATTTTTATAATACAAGCAAATACTTTTATACTACAATAAAGAATTAATATTGAAAAAAATAACTAATAAAAACGTTTGTTTTTAGTTTGTTGCTTACGATTACACATTTTTATATTAACTTAAGTGTAGGAATGTCGGACCGGTATGAACACTGCAGAATAGGAATTACGCAAGCATATTATTCCATCTAAAATAGTTATGCCGTATACAGTGTTTGGTTTTAGGATTAGGATTATAATATTCTGTAATAGAAACTAAATACCATAAAAATGTATTTTTCAATTAAACTACGCTTAGTGTCGTTAGTTAGGTTTAACTTGGGTCAAGAGCAACAAAAAATACATTTATTTATCATACTGACAGGAAAAATTAAAATTAGGTTAAATATATCACTACCGCTCTTTGTTTGTTGTTTATTTTGGTCACATACCGAAAGAAATATGTAATAATAATAATTACTAATTATGACAACCTTCGTGTGTTGCTTTTATATATGGACTTTCGTGCAGAAATATTAAAAGTAAAAAGTGAGAACCTCTTACTAGGACAAAGAGTTGTCGCTGGAATCGTAATTTTTTAGATTCGGCTGATTTTGATTGTGAATATTGCTCATCATATTGGAAACGGAACCGGTGAAATCTAAGGAACTACTACTATTTGGTTTCCGTCGCTTTTCAGGCACTCGTCTTGCAAAAGGAATCGGTTGCTTAATCCCATTAGAATCTTCGGCATTACTTTTTAATGCTTTAGCAGTTTTCTCAACGATGTTTCTTGGCTCTCCAATTGTGGCACAGAAGAAAGCTTTACAAACTTGCCGGAGTCCGAAGCTAGGGTGTGGAAGATAATACTTAAATGTGCACGTTCGGAAATTTGAGTAAAGGGTCTTCTTTTTTGCTATTTCGGTTCTCTCCAAGTTGGACATTATCCAAGCTTCTTTATGTTGGACGGAAGGAAGTACGGTATACGAATTAAAAACTTGTAGTCGATCTCCGTGGGACCACTCGGCACATTTATTCTGACATTTGGCATGACAAGGCGTCGGTTGCATAACGTCCCTTCTTGGTCTAGTTGGTGTCCGAATTGAAGAACTGCCAGGAGAATTCCGCTTCAATACTAATTTCCCATCGACATTTTCTCCGGACTTACTATATTGAACTTTTTCTTCATAACTTAAAGATTCGTACCCTAAAAACAATCGAATTGTTTTTGAAATTTTTATATATAATAGTCAGCACATCAAACGTGATTCAAAAATTACCATAATTTTGACTATGCTCGTTATCTTCGCTTCCTTCCGTGTAGTCGTCACTAAAATCAATAGTAGTAGGATCCAGCTTTATTTCCATTGCACAAGGACTTCCCCTGTCTTCGTCACCAGAATCTTCTCCGTATGAATCTTGTTCAACTAATTGAAGAAAATATACAATATACTAATTATAATACTTTAGAATGTACATTCAATTGAAAATATTATTATATTAACGTAAAACAATAATTTGGTCATTTTGCAAACGGTATTTCACAATTTTCAAGTTACATACTCAACTGCATGCAAGGAGCATAACAACAAATGTCATGAAATACCTTTCACAGGACCAACATCAACTTCTGCATAATAAGGTTCATTACTGTTGTCCTCGTCATATTGTTGTCGTGCCCGGTCATCTGGATAGGTTTTCTGACTGCTCGGAAAAAGTTTAGATGCACCAGTGCCGCTATGCAGTGCTGATGTTGTAAGTAAATGTGATTTTAAGGCGCTTTCGCAATATTGGTTATCTGTAAAAGAGAAAGTTATTAAAATACTATTCTTGTGCCTGTTAATAGCATACATTTAATATAAGATTCTATAAATAACAAATACATAATTTTTTAGTGTGATTGCAATAATTATTGGAATACCTTGTATTAAAGTACTTTCCCTGTCTTCTTGTGCTCCTTGAACGGAAGTTATAGTTATTGAAGGCGGTAAGGAAACATTGCTTAGCACTATTTTAGTCCCACCAATGCTTTTTGAAATGCTCGTGGGTTGTAAATGTAATTTATTCCTTTCCACGGTAAGTTGATGATGAAGTTTAGGATGTAAAGTGGAAGCAGGAGAGTTTTCTAAACTTCCAGTATTTATTTGCGGAGAAAATCTTTGTGTGGGAAGACGCTGTTGACCTTGATGTGCTTTCTGTGGAACTTTTGGGTGGACTGGCTGATTCTTTTCATAGGACACTGTAATTCTACTTCCATCGTTTACTGTACAATCGGCCTGGCTTTGATTAGTCTTCACTAAGGAATAATTTTTGAGATTCAAAGGATATTTTTCATGATTTGAATAATTTGCTGGAGAATCGTTGCAGGCACTGTGTCCAGCAGTACCAAGTACCATAGTCGTGGGAGTAATTGCAGCTGCAGCTTTTTCACAAAAGCTCCAAAATGTATTGCCTGAAAATTATTAAAAGAATTTTCAAACTTATCTCTCGCTCTTATAAACTTTCTTTCATTTATGACTTATAAACGAATCAACTAATTACCAAATTGTTCCTTGATGAAATTCTCCAGCAAGCAAATACGCCCTGACATTTTTGACATCTCTTCATGTAACTTGATAACCTCCCAGTCCCAATTTTCTCGAGTTTCCATGTCTTGGGGTTCACAAACTGAAAAGTCTCGAATTTAGTAATCTTGCAAA
>JABASI010003466.1:0-16458 GCA_019776505.1 Tomocerus nigrus
CATGTTTTGAATTGATTACCTACATATAATATTCACTTTCTAGCATTACTTACTTATGACAAGAATTTCCCAAAATATTATATTCCCAATATATTTTAACATTTTCAGATTCCTTTCCAAGACTTTTGCGGTCATTCAACTCGGTAGCCAGTTAATCCCTAGAAATATAATCCTCTTATGAGCAACATTAAGAACTTAACATCCATAGAGGGATATGAAAAATACTTGGATCCTTTTGTAGGTAATTAAATATTTAACACGTGCGGAATTAGTGGACATTATTTTGTTGTCCCTATATGTCACCTATAATATAGACGTATTGTAAGGATTAGAAATTAAACGAAACCCATTCGACGTTTGGATATTTATTAAGGGTGTCTTGGTGATCAAGTAAGCAGGTGCCAACTCCCGCCCGAGTGTGGCGAGTCATTATTATTTGTGTCTGTGCCCCCTATAAATAGTGAAGTCTCGCACAAAACATGGACATCTACATTGGGTAGATCGTCTTTGAAATTAAATATCTCAACAATTCCAGCACATCTTCATAGGGGGCAAGTAGACGAGATTTTTTAAGGGTCTCCAACAGCGTATGTAGCAATGTATTTCCCACTCCACAAAATAAAATGGGGACTTTTCGGGAAAAAGCCTTCAACTTTCCCTCCGGACCGTACAGATGACAGAAGGTATCGCCATTTAAAAAATATTTTATCTTTGTAGGTATTCAGGGGATTGAGAATTTCATGTGCTGCTGATCGATGATGAAGTACAACGGATATTCTTAACTACTTGTTAAAACTCTGCCTCATTAAGTTTCTAGTCTTAATCAACTAAAAAATATTGAAAAATTGACATCGCTATTGCATTCCAATTAAGGAGGGGTTGGGATCAGGTTCGCAATATCCTGATTCAAAAAAACGACTTAATTTACAACAATGAAGCCTATATTTTTGAAATCTACTTATATTTATCTAGGGCTTCAGATTCAAAAATTTTAAAAAAAATCTGTATTACAAAAAATGCAGTTTTTTAAATGGGGATAATACATAGGGAAACTGTATTTTGATTTTTATTGCATATTTAGAGAGAAAAAGTTGTGACTATTAACCACTGAGACCCTAGACGTATTTTTGCTCTTTTATTCAAAATTTTTCGCAACCCTGTACGGTTAATCAAAATGTCGGAATCAGTGTTTTACAATTTTGTATTTGAATTACACGACCAGGCCAAGGCGCGGCGCAAAGCTGCGTCATGCTATTCGTATGAGGAGAATTTAATTTTTTTCGCGCAATATATAGTCTCATCCCAAACCCACCAGTTCTCCTTAAATAGTATAAAATATATTGTTTGCAAGTACTTATAAAGTAAAGAATGATAATTGCCACTATATATTTAGCGTCGCTAATGCCCATACCTGAGTTTTCTGTACAAATCCATTACCTATACATTGGCCTTGTCCACTGGATATTTAATGCAATTAAGAAAATGCAAGCAAAGTGGATTAGTGCTCTAACGAGTTTAGTCTGCTTGACAAAAAACGAGAGTAAGCTTAATATACCTTTCCCGCTGATACGGTCATGCACATCAGCACATCAAAGTATTATTCTCTATCCTACAAACAATATGCTACTATAGTACGTATATATTTACAAAGATGCTAACATACAGATGACTCTAGCTATTAGGTACATACCTGTATGACAGTGGTACAAGGTTACCACCACCGGACTGATAAAATTTACGCATGGGAATGAAAACCCAGCGAGAAAGCGAATACGACCATAACGACTTTGAATATATGAACACGATGTCATGCGAACAGAATTACTAATGATCTTAGTGCACTGAGAGCATAGCAATATCATTGCAGCATTCTTATTGGTAAGTAACTGCAACAGTCGAATAATATCTCTTGTGCACTGTAGTGAACTCTCTCTATGTGCGTTTCTTTAAAAGTTAAGTTATTCATTGTAAGGCAACTAAGGCGAAAGCAATTACTTTCCTTTCTGCTTTCTCCCCACAAGTATCCACTGTATATTCAACTCTATGTAAGTATTGAGAACTAGGGTTATTTCTTATGGCAGGTACCTATAATAGTACTAATATAGTGAATTGAGAGCGTTCTGAATGAAGTCTGATTCTGTACAGGTATAGCCGTGGTTAAAGCAAGAAGGTAAGTATAATGTGACTTGTGTGTGTACATATGAGCTTGTTGCCTTTGACTTTCTAATCACATTTCCAAGTCAGTAATTCCATGACAGGTATAATAGATACAAGACTGTAGTTCTCTACGTTGGGATAATATCTGTTACAGACAGATATAATTTCAGGTCGTTTATACAGTCCCCAGGTCTGGAAGTTAATAGAAATGCTATTACACCCGTCTACTTAGTATTACTAATATGCAAGGTGTTAATTCTTATAAATATGTATTACCGCTTCCCAACTTTCTATCTGCATAAATTATTAAATATTTTGAAACAATATTAAAGTATACTGTGTAGCATTGATTTTTCCAAAAGTTACTAAATAGACAAATTATTTATTTCATTTTTCCTTCTTACTTGCAAGATGTTGATACTAGTAACATATTTAGTACGTATGTAGTTGGGTACACTGGTTTATATTCCAGCCAGTGGATTTTCCATGTTTACTATAACACGTTTCAACTTTCCTCTATTGTTATCCTTAGTGTAGCTGCTTAAGGAAACTGTCTGGTTGTAGCATTAAAGGAGGAGGCCCATGCCCCTTCCTTCGTTTCTCCAACTTTCTCTTTTCGTTTGGAAAGTGTCCAGAATTCCAAAGCCGACCTTTCGGCATAGTTACATACATTCATCGGTGCATGGAGCTTACTCGCTCAACGCAGTCGAAAAGTGGACGGTATTAGATGGGAATGATACTTAGGCCAATGCGTTCTTCCTTCCCATAGGTAGGCACAATAGGGCAGGCAATCAGCCTTGTGCAGTATGTACCTACTCCGAAGAGTCACCAACAATAAGGACAGTTTCATAGGAAAAAAGGCAACGGCCATTCGAACAACTTGGTTGGACGGTTCCTTTGACTTCCCTTCATCTGTCTCCTGGGAATGAAACAAGTCGAAAATTTCAACAGAATCACGGCCAAACTATCTATGCCTTCTTCCGCACAGCACTTTCTCTTCCTACTACACTTTATAGAGCATAGGTACATATACCCTTAGTGTCAATTCCAAGATAGTTTTTTGACTTACACGCTCTTCACATCAACAGAGTCCCCACACCACCCACTCTGCCTGGCCTGGACTCATACAAAGGTATCTCACCATGTGCACATTTAGTAAAAAAGGAGGCCAAAGAGCCGTGAATAAATGCCAATGACAGCCCTGTCTTCCTAAACTCTCAGGGCATCATCATTTCAACAAATCTGATTATTTTATGGTTGTTGCTACACAATATAACATTTAGACAGGGAATAAAAGCATCAAGATTCTTCTTCCCTCTCTCCTCCCTTCATTTTTTCCTTTCACTTACAACTTTGAAAAGCGAATGACATGTCCATTCAACTCCCATGGCTGTAACAAACCCATTTTTAAAAGGATTCTTCCCGATTCAAATATAAAAATTCCAAAACTTTCTGTTTTATATTTCATGTGGATTTTTAACTGGAAACATGTAAGATTACTGCGTTAAAAATATTATATTATATTATTTAATAAAAGAGAAAATTAGAGTATTAGAGAAAAAAGGCATATAGGATCTATGAAAATATTAAATCATTCAGAATAATATGCAAGTAATATATTATTTGGTATATGAAATATTCCGCAAGTGGTATAAGATGCTTCATATATTTTGTCAAACGGCTAAAATGAATACATTTTGTAATTTATGAGATAGGTTGATAGTTTGCTTTTTTTGTGGTGGGCCGGAAAAATAGTTCATAGTGTGAGGGAGTCGCTTTTGTTCAGTGTTGCGACAAAGTATCCGCTAATATTGTGTGGAATTTTTTCTGTTGGTAATTGTTTATGATAACAAAGAGAGGAGTGACGGCGTGTGTCCTCTCCCTCTCAGCGCCGAGATGTGCGAGTCTGAGCTGTAAGTCTTAATGAAATGACCTTTCTAGCCGTTAACAATGTTTTCACATAATATGTTCGTGAAATCTCTTGCGCTTTACCATTGAATAAGAGAGATTTGAAGGGAGAAGGATGGGATGATGCAAGGGAATGAAGAGGCTACATTACACAAGACAAGGTGGCTGGCCCAGCTTGACTTGGCTTACTTAGTCGGTTCTTAGGAATCTTATCTGTGTACACTGCACATAAAGACTGAGGCTTTGAAAGACGACCACACAATATTATAAATGGTGCCAAAGGGTGGATCTTTCCATTAATCTTCTTTGTTTCTCCGACTCTCGTCTTCCCTTGCCCTACATACTTACTCCTCTTTCCCCTGCACAGGGCCTTACCTAAGAGCTAAGTAGTGACAGTGTACAAATAACTAATACAATAAAGAGCAGACTTGCATTAGATACAAGTACAACTCTAGCGTGGGATCCTTTCTTTTCTGCTAATACAATAAACAGCAAGGCAGCATTAGAGAGAATGGAAGTGAGCGTGGAGTCCTTTGGGCGGCTTTCGATAGACACAATCGAGCAGAGCAATATCAACATCCGACGAAAGGCTGACTTGACTTGGGTGAAGCGATTGGCTATAGGAAGGGAGAAGGGACGCATATGTACAACAGACAAAAGGAGGAAGGTAGCTACTAGCTAAAGAATTCCGAGCCTCCTCGGCGTCTGATGTGAGAGAAGGGAAAGTGAAGGAGATGTCTTGTGCAGCCAGATTATTAGTAAATAAAATACTTTCTCCTCAATGGCTTCCTTTGAGTTTACTCTTTCGCCAGATTTCTTTATTTGAAGGGAGGAAATGAAATCCGGACTAGTTAAGTCTTTCTATTAGCTGATTTCAATTATTGGGAGAAAGTAAGAGAAAGGCTCTCTTGCTTACATTACATCATTCCCCAAGTTTCCTTTGTGGAGAAAACTTGGTTTCTTTATTACTTGCCACTTAGTAGGCCTTCTTTCACGCAGAGATCTTGATTGTCGTCGGCTGAGAAATTGTTAGCCGAGCCGTTGACACGGTGCCGACGACTTCCTCACTCCAAATGTCAAATTGGACACTTAATTGCATAACGGAGTCTTGTTACTCGCTTCCCTGTCACAATTACTTTCATCTCCTCTCCTTCACACAATGCTGAGCAGTGGCTCAATTCAATTCCACCACATATTTACCTTCTCCTGCATGTGTGAAATCACATGGATTCCATGTCTACACGTTCACAAATAGAAAGGAGTGATATATTTAATGCGCGGAAAAGAGGCACTGAACGTGTTGTTATGAGAACAAGAGCTCTGTTTATGAAAGCAAGCTGTTTTTTATTTATTCAATAAGGAAGAGGATAAATTGGGCTCTGCAAGTGAGGTAGGGAGTGGAGTAAGTGTTTTATGATCCTTGCTATGGATTGGCATCAGCAGGTATAAATAAGAAATAGAAAGTGTGGAGGAAGTGTGTGGGGTACTAATAAGCGGAAGGCAGTTGTGTTGTCGACCAGCCTTCCTGATTGAAAACAGTGATTGAGTATTGGATTGAGTCTGACAGGGTACAGAGGACAGATATACATGGCAATGGCATGTTATGTTGACTGATTGATGGAGTTGAGCTCCTGCCGCCCCTGCACCTCTCTTTATGTCCCGAAAATCTGGGCATTATGCTAGAAATGACTTTTCCCTTATTTTACAGCATGGAGCTGTGAGCGGAGGCAAAGATGGGAAATTCAATGTTTCTTCACTGGGGGCATGGTGGCTGTCTGACGATGAAAATATTGAAGGCGTGAAATCCGGGAAGAGTGCGAGAAGGAGCACATTGATATGCAGCTCTTGCCAGAAGAGGCTTGATGAAGATTGAGATGCTAGCTGGCTGGAGAAAGTGTACCGGAGAAAGAAATGCTAAAATGCTGCCTTGGGACGTGGCTCTATTGCTAATGAATGTGAGATTGTATTTCTCACGTGAATTTTCCCAGTAGTCGCTCCTTCTTCTTCTCCAGGCCTCCTTCCTTTCCCATGTGTCTCTTCCTCGCGCTCTCTCGCTCTCGCCATTTCTCTCGCTTAGACGGAGAAGGTGCCTATCCCCTTCCCATGAAAGCCGCTGACTGACTCACTAGATAGATTGTCTGCAAGCAAAGTTCAAAAACTACCTACTAAATAGACTGACTCCACTACCTTTTGTCCCAAATCTAATTCTGTCTCCGCTCACCACTTCAGCTCCACTGCCACGGCCCTTTATCCTCTTTCACCCACAACCGATAATCTTATCCTTCCTTATCAACTGACTCAAGTGCACCATCCGCCCTCATCAACACTTTCACATTTCCAAAATCCTCTAGCTAATGTCTAATTCCCAATAATTTTAATCTTGATCTTTAAAGTGCAAGCACACTCCCTAAAGTAATCCCCTTTTTATACACCTCGGACATCTCCGCATGCGAACAGTCAAATTTCATCACTTAAATCCGTGCATGAGCATTAATGGCATCCGAGCAGAATTTCTTTGACTTAATCCGAAATTGTTGAAAGGATCCCCTAGGATGTTTCGTTAACTAAGTATATGAAGCTTTAGCTATGCATAATGAAAGTGATTTGGACATTGAACGACTAGGCAAATGAGCAAAGAAATTCAGCCGCTACTAACAAGACTACTTAGATGTGACTGTATAGCAATTCTGAGCATCCCGAGGGATTTTCACACAGGTATCTCACTGTCACTGCTAAAGTTAGTGCACCACAAGAGTTCTGCGCTCCGTTCTCCAGATCATAAATAAGATATCATAAGAAACAAAGACAGAATATGTAGAGATAGCAAATTTATTTGCCGTAATCTTGAATTCAAGCTCTCTTTAGAGAATCGCTAGCGTTAGCAGGGAGAGCTAGACCCGTGCCGTGTCATAGTAAATGCCCTAGATACTCCCTTTGTTCACAATTTAATTAATTTTTAATGGCCAATGCATCTTTAAAATCCTCGAGCACTCTATTGTCTTTCAACAATTCTCCTTTTGTTTTACCTATTCTGTTTTTCAATAAATTTTCGAGCAATATTTTATTGATCATAAACTTGAAACACTTGAGAAATTTAGCGTTTCGGGAGCAAGAGCTTTGAACCCGGACCCAGATGTACACCAATCTCCTATCCACATTAATGGCGGACAAAGTGGTACACATAACATGGACACCTTTTAAGAATATGCCACCCGGGAGCGCGCACCTACCTTTTTCCTTAAAAATGTCTGCATTATTAATCCTAATATATGTTGCCAAATTATAATTTTTGAATCTTTCCTGTTATACATCGATAAATAGTATTTCGAAATATCTCAGTGGCCATAGACACCACTCTCGCCTTTCCCTGACTAAATCCATAATTTTCCAACTGAGTTTCCCACTACATAGTATTGTGTATCTTTGCGCATTAGTGATCGTATTATATTATGTCTGAAAAAGCCTTCATTTGAATAGAATTAGTTTTCGGGGAATGTATGAGGAGAATTAAGGAGTTTCGTTGGAAAACTTGAGTGCGTTGTCAGACTTGTATGGATGTGTGGAAAGTGTCTCTTGTAAGCATTAAGTATTTTTCATTTGAAAGAGATTTGAGTGCATGTACTTTTCTTTTCTTCGACTCGGTGTGGGAAGGGAAGTTATTCGGAGAGCGTTACTAGTTTAATTTAGATTAATCTAACTAAATACAGAGTGAATTGTGGCGGTTGGCACGTAAGCACTCCAGCCCTGCACACATCTCGGAAGAAGTAACATGTTCGCTGCTTATAAAAGCATCTGACCTATATATTGATTCCCACTCCTTCCCGTCTTTTGGCACATTCACTCATCTCATCTCCTTTGACTTACTCACTCAGTCGCTTCTTGACTAAAGACTACTTGATTTATGTTCTTGAGTGTTCTACTCAGTAGACATAGACTCGTAAACTTTTCTCCCGCCTTCTAGTGCTATAGTCCTCACTACTCACTAACAAGACAAGTCAGGAGCGCCGCGTCAAAAACTCTTTGATGCGTAGGTACACAGACCTATTACCTTCCTAACTACCTTCCCCAAAATACTCCTTCAACCAGCTCTCCTTTTATTAGTTAATCGAGACTTTTTTTCAGGCACTAACTTTATTTTCCTTTCATTGCCAACCTAACCAACCATAATTACTCATTCGTTCTGGGAACACTATAAATACCAGGCAAGCAACTACCTCCACATTATTTGCTCATTCCTCCCCAAATAATAGCACTTGTCAAATAGCTACCTCCAATAACTCAAAATTACTAATAGCCTTTTATTTAAACTAAACTTCACGTGAAACTTTCAAGAGTAGACTCATTGAAAAATATTATTTACCAAATTCTCGAGGACCTTCATTAACAATCTGCTGGGCTTTCTGGACCCTTATGCTTAATTGGTTTTTTGGTAGATATTCATTCTGTACAGATACAAAGCACTCCGTATCCAATAAGTTAACGCTTGGTTTGTGTCGTGTCCACATATGCATTAATTAACTCACCTATATAACATTGCTATTGCTAGCATAGCTAGAATTACCCAATTTCTTTCAGATACAAAATATTAATATTATATTAAATGCAGATGGAGAAAAAATGTAGAAATCAATTTGATAATTGCTTGTAGGAGTTTGTTTCCAAATTTACCTTTTCGAATTTGCAACGTTCGTTGCTATATTTTGGCACGTCCTCGTGTATACTACATGCCCATGTACTTCTGACAGTACAAAGAGATATTTGGATAGAACAGTTTTAAGAGAGCCATGGGAATAGTAGCTCTGAATAGACGAACATCTTTGTTTTCCAGAAATAAGAGATGTTTGCAGGTGGCAATTATGAACCGGTAGACTGAAATTAGATTTCGGAGCAGCATATAAATAGAGTGAGTTGAGAGGGAGTTTTGGTTTCGAAATGTGGGTAATGTAGTCGTGTAATAAAGTGGGGCGTGATTATTTAGGAAATAACGGGTGAAGTAATGGGAAAGCAATAAGCTACATTGTAAATATTGTAATTGCATTGGGAAAGGGAGTTTGTTGGGTAGGAGGGTGAAAGTGTATGGGTTTAAAAGGGATAAAGACTAAGGGCAAATCAATCGTGGAAATAAATAAATCTCTATTTATTTATGAGATTGTAGAGAGGGAGTTGCAGGACGGTAGTGTAGTGAGTACTTGGAATTGTGAGGATAGTAAATTGCTTTTATGCCCCATAACACAGTGCTTAATCTAATGAGAGTCTGCCAGCTTGACTCACTTCTTTCTCTTTATATGTTTCGTAGTAACTGGAGTGGAGTTTTCTCTTTATTTGACTGTGGAGTAGCCTGAGTAGTGGTTCGTGCTGGATTGACACGCTAATGGAAAGGATGCTGCTGGCTGGCCGTAGACTATCAGGATGAGGAGAGAGAGAGAGCCTTGTTCTTATTGTTAGTCTCTGGCTGGATGGGTCCTCTTCCCAGTCAGCCAGCACACAGTTACCCAGCAGTCGGCTAATGAAAATGACTATGAAATCTTGTAGATAGACAATGATAAAGTATTGCGGGCTCCAGAATTGGATTGGACAGAATATAGCAGGTGAAATGTTTTTGCGTATTATCTATAGTGGGCTGTGGAGTCCCGGGCGTTGAATTGAGTGCATAATAATATTATATGTAGATGCATACGGGGCTATAGCGCCGGATTGGATATTGGGAGCTAAGTAGTAAACAGAGTGAGAAGAAAGTCCCTGTACGTACGTACTAGCCTGCTTTCTCCATGTACTACATACAGAGGTAGGTAGGTACTTATGTATTTATAGGCACTTCCATTAATGTAGTGAGCTATATAAAGCAGACCTAATATGCTAGGCTCTTATTATAATGTCGAGACGAGGACGGGAGTAGGTAGGTCGGTGGGTAGGTAAGTCCTGCGTTTTATTTTACTGTTGGGTGTTTTATGTTTCTTGGGTAGTAGGAGAGAGAGAGAGCTATCTGCTCCTCAGCACTCTCCCGCACTCAGCCTACTCTTCTGCCTGCCTTTCTCGTTTGTGAAAGAAGAAAAGCTATTCGTATAAATGCTCCATTGCATTAGACTGCACTGCCACCAATAGACTTCCACTTAAGTTGAAAGGAGGGTAGCTGGATTGGATGAGATTCTCTTCCTCTCTCCTGCTGACTCTAACTACCTCGGCTAGGTGTACAAAACAGCTTTACATCCAGCAAACTTGTATTTCTATTGCTTGTTACACACATACCTAGCGACCTATATTATTATAGTCGCCCTCTCGCCCGCCACCCAGCCACTTAGCTCTATTAGACTCACTGCAATCTTAATGCTAAATATTATGTACTTTCGCATTACCTCGGCCAAGTGTAAAGATGAGAGCCGGGCTCATTCACAGCCATAGCGCCAGGCATTAGTCACAAGCCGAGAAGCAGTCGACTTAGATACAGATACCTACGCAACACAACACAACTATTTCTATTTCTGCGGATGGAGATAGTAGTGCTTATTACTTGTGCCGTGTGCATCCTTCCTTTAACTTAACTAAACTCCACACGAAGAAATGCAAGTGAGTGACTACACAAAGTCTAAAATATTAATCAAAACAGGGCGTGAAGGGCTTTGGCTCGTGTTGAAGTAATGGCCAACTAAATGCGTCGATCAATAATTGTGTTGATTTGGATTGCTATTGCTCCCTGCTCTGGGATGCAGCTTTGCTTCGTTGGACTCTGTTTGTCTGTCTGTCTCCCTCTCTCTCTTTTATATATCAAGAGATACCATCTCCATCTCCAGATATATTCTGTCTTATGCATATGCTATAGAGAAACTTGTACTTTTGCCTTTTCATTCAGTTCGCAACTCTTCGTCCGTGGCACAGTCTCCTTACTTACCACACACCACTACTGCCTATTATTCTAAAGAGAAAGTACTATCTCAGTTCTATTCTGTCGCTCATTTCATTTCTTTTCCTTTGCTCTCTCTCTCTCCTTTCACTTTCTCCTCGCTGGTTCCTTTCCCTTTCTTCCTTTGACTTCCCTTCACTTGACTTCCCTTCTCATCTTCCATTCCACACGGGCATCGTGTGGCCTGCAACTTTCGTTTCCCGTCCTAAATGAATGAGACAACTAACCAGCAGGGTTTAACTAACGATTAAAGCAAAACAGATATCTCCGCCAATGTACGTAGCTTCAACAGAAAATAAGGTGATAAGGTGAGAACACAAACTTTGTTCTCCACAATGTAAATAAATAGATACAAATACTCCGAAGTCCCTCCTTTATGTGCCCACACCGAAGCACAATAGAACTTCTCCCATTCATTGTTACCAACAAACTTTACATGCAATAACTTAGATACCTATTAGTATTTAGTGTTACCCTGATAATACAATAAGCTTCATCACATCTTCCTCGACATTAATCTACCTGCTAATATTAAGGATATACATATTGTAAGTGCCTATATTATTATAATATGCTATAGATAGGGACAGACATTAGACTCCCAAACTTCCCTCGTTTATTTTAAAGCCCAACTTCACAACAATCAAGGCACAGTCTGCCAGAGCCACAGAAAATCAGCACAATGTTCTAATTTCATTATAAACGAGAAGCTTTCTATTTTCAATGGAGCCTACAGACTCTACCTCCCTATTCCTATAGCATTCAGTTAATTTGGACTAAATTCTCATTTGGCGAAATCATTCTGTCACTCACATCTTTGTTCTTGTCAGCGAAAACTGCCCAACTTGAAATAATCCTTGACTACCATAAAACAGAGAACAAAGAGACAGGAAGAAATAGTTAACCAAGTTTCCGTCTCTACAAACAATGAAACAATATGCACGCATCGACAAATCATTCACTGGCCCAAAAGTATTAGAGTATAACTACACAACTACAATAAAAATGAAATTAATTTGCATGAAGATAAGAAATCATAAAAGTTGACAATATTTTTATGATCATGTTGTTTACGCAATCCTTTTCTTCTTTGAGTTCCTTAATTGGGGAGAAATATTTAATTAGGTCATATAAGTCTAAAAGAATTAGGAACCTAAATATTAAGAACGCATTAATATAAACCAAATAATGCTTATTTAGTTTTTTGCTTTATAGTATTTAGGAGTTGGCATTTCTAAGAATTAAAGTTGGTGTTTGGCATGTAATTTCATTAAGGGTAATAAGTTTGCAAGAAAGCAACTAAGTTTTAGGGTTTCAAGACATTGCATATTCTTGGAAAAAGTTAAAGTTGAGATGATTTCTGAGAAAAGGGGTTTAGCTGTCAGAAGTTTGTCGAGTAAATAAAACAGATCGTGAGGGCAATTTTATTTTTAGATTGACTTTTTAAATTAGTGCCGGTTAATGTGTAGGTGAGAGGGTATTAGTAGTTACGTGCAACTTATAAATAGGTGCTACTTACTCCAATCTTTCAGTTCCGTGCAGACATTAATATCCTGTAAGTAGAATGCGAAGCGAAAGTACGTTCATTCTGCCAAAGTTAGTGTTAAATGTTAAATAGGAGGCAGACAGACGAGAATAGGAGAGGACATGAGAATAAGTTAGCACTTAAATACAAAGTTAACTGGTGTAGCTTTTGGAGATATGATAATATTAGCCGTTTGTAGTCGGTGCATAGCGTCTTTCTCGTTTCTGTTCGGCTCCTTACTTGGCGATTTGAGTGAAGTGAAGTGCCTTGCCTAAACAAGGACGATAGATCGATAATGCTTCTCTGAGGAATGAGCTCCCTCACAGAACAGATCTTGGGCACAACAAAATAATCTCATTATGAGTTTGCTCTACTGCTCATCTGGATGGATGGAATATCCATCCTCTCATCCCCTCCTCACAAATAACTACCAAAGCACATAAAACAATCACTGCTCCATGTCCTTCCCTGTCACTTCATCACAATTGCACAATCCCAGACTTCTATAGTTATGAGTTTATGAGGGAAAAGTTATCGTTACCTGGGAACTGTAATGAGACTATGATTGGAGTCTATGTCGGTGTTTAAGTGCTCATCCTAAAAAATCTTTGCGTTCAGATTAAATATCATGGACAATTTGCACACTTCCTACTTTATTTCCAACGATGCTTTTCGCCAGCAGTTTTTCTCCTAACACTTTGAGGACCATTCCTATATGGAAGACGGATATATAGGAAGCTGCTAAAAACGATTTACTAAAAATTAGATTTTACGAGACTTGACCTACAGGTAACTTTAAAACTGCGGTACTTTTTATAACTATTGTCGACGTATTTACTTTGTGAGGGTCCGTCTAGAAAGCCGTCTAATCAAAACCAATGGCAGGCGACCAGAGTTGGATTGAAGCAGTCGAGAAATACCACCCAGGAACTGAGCTGTTGAGGCACAGAAAGGCATATAGATAGTTAGTTGTGGTCATTCGGGGTGAGAGGACAGTCATCAGTCAGTGCAAATTCGTGTAGTGCTATACTGCACTGTTAAATCAAAGTTTGGAAGTTAAAATTTAAAGTCCTATAATCTTGTTCGCTCTATGAGCAATGGTGATGAAATATAAAATATTGAAGTCGCAGAAAATAAAAACTTTTCTTACACAATGTTCGAATATTATGTTGCCACTAGCCAGTGGCTAAAATGGTTATGGCCAAAATGTCTTTTAGCAGTCTAAAATCACTTTTTGTACTGGCCAAATTTTTTTTAGGTACCTACAATATAATTGATTGTTAGTCACTTTAGCCATTGGCTAATGTTATTTTGCTAAACAAGTTCACTCGCTGTCGCTGGTCTCTATCCTGAAATTCTTATGGTTGATTACCCCAATATGCCTGCGCAAAGACTCTTCTGATGTAATTCTAAGTTAACCTATATGGGGGTTGACTCCCTAAATCCAGGGGCATTTAGAGGTGCCCATATTTCAAATGGCCATCTAATAAATTCTTCTAATATAATTCCAAGTTAGCGTAATATATGGGGGTATAACCCCTTGGCAATCTTTCTACGGCTTAGAGGTTTGCATTTTTTAAATCGCCATAGTCGATTACAACGATATGCCTCCGTACAGATTTTTCTAATGTAATTCGATACAAATTAGCCTATATATGGGGCTATATCCGGGGGTGGTAGCGGGTAGCGCCTACTATATCCGGAATCCAGAGTTTTTAATTTTACGACTTAACGGTACCCATATTTTGAAATTTACTTCGGCGAATATCCCAAAATGTATATTGATTTCGGATTTGACTTTGTAATATGATCATGGACTTCTGCTTTGGTATTCTTGGATTTCGGGTGCTACAGCCTGCAGCCCAATGAAGACAATAATTTTTTTTTATTATACCAACTGTTTCTTTTAAATGGAATTAAGGGTGAGAAGTTATTCCGACTAGCTTATTCATAAAAGTAGTGATTTATTCAAAGCAAGTTCAAGTATTTATACCAATTACATTTACAATAAAACCAATGTAAAGATTTTGTTATGACTTAGACAAATTACATCTTAAATACCAGAACAATTCAAATCAATATCAATATCTTAACCTAGATATTAGAATAAACAATACAAGTAAATAACATGCCAGATAATAATAAAGTAACAAGGTCTGTGATGCAATAAATTCCTGGAGCAGGCTTGAAAGGAAAACGTCAACCTAAATACTCAGATAAGAATTTGATGATGCATACATACATAACAGGCATGATTAAGAAACTTGCATTCATTCATTTCATTTCTTAATTTATGTATTACATTAGGATAGAATTCAGAGTTACAGCATAGGTATCTAATTCTACTTTAACAGATATACTATACTCCAATTAAGAGTGTTACAACATGACAATGTGGTAGTTTTTATATAGGACACGGAACCAGTCAATGTGCGATTTTGCTATGGAGTAGGACTTCCTTAAGTGCTACCTACCTCCAACGACTTAATTTTTAACTTGCAGCTGCATGGACATCAGTGCTACATCTGTTTTTGGCCACCAAATCAGGCAATATAGGTAGATATAGTATAGGACAGACTGCCAAAACTCCTTTATAAAGCAGCTTCCGTTTTTTAGTAATTCACGAAGTTGGTTGCCCAAATAGCCAGCTCAAGGTTTCCACTGGGAATTTAATAAAGTAATTGTAATAAAGAACTTCCCTATCTCAAAGTGGTAAAAGTGGGAAACAAAATGGGAAATTAATTTGGGTGGGAAATGAAACATAATGCATTAAAACTGTAGAAAAATGCAAAACATCATCTCAAATTAGAGTCATCAGAATGTGGTTTGAGTACTTTAGACTATTTAGATACCTAAACCAAATGTTTGATAATCAAATTTTATATTTTGTGTCATTATCATAATGACGAAAGAAAGAATGCAAATTAGTTTTTGTTCATGGATTAAGCTCTTTAAAGCGCGCAAGAGTACTGTAGTTGAACAAATAATGATTAATGTCTTTCATTTCTAATAGTAAATTTTAATTTCTGGAAATTTCCCATTTCGGTATTCTATAATTCTAAATTTATTATGTGTCTATCAAAATAGGTTGGGAAAAGGGAAAT
Source organism: Tomocerus nigrus (assembly GCA_019776505.1). Classification (NCBI taxonomy): domain Eukaryota; kingdom Metazoa; phylum Arthropoda; class Collembola; order Entomobryomorpha; family Tomoceridae; genus Tomocerus; species Tomocerus nigrus. Next base: position 15,593 of record JABASI010003466.1, read on the forward strand.
TATAAAACTGTGAGGTGGCAATATGCAGTTGCTGAAAGGGCGTACCTGGGAAAATAATTCGTAGTCGATGACTGTGCTTTTATAACTGCTCTATATTAATCCGATTTTCTTAGACATGTTCAGAGAATTAGATATTTGTTTTTCAGGCTAAAAGTACTTACTGTTAACTTGGCTGCAACCCATTCGATGCGAGTATTTAACCAGAAATGAACAGAACTTTACATCTCATTGTACTCTTTCGCTACATAATTTCACTTTGTCTCAACCGGGTCCTGCATAAAAAACTACGCAAAGTAGTAGTAGGCAGTAGGTACAGTAAATACTTACAAAGTGTAGGTACACCAACCAATAGGTTAGTAGGAATTTGAAGGCCACAAAATTACCAATACTCAAAGTTAGTAATTGTCAGAAATTCCTGGATTCATTTAGTGATCACATTGATTGTATCGACAAATTGGTAGGACTTTTAATTACTTAAAATATGTCAATGAATAGACAGTGCAGTTATTTCTACTCAAAGACTCATTTTCATGTGTGTCGGAGCACTTTATTAAGATCGATATTTATACCAAATTACAAGGTCTAGATGACTACAAGTTTGATTAGGATTACATCATAAACATTAGTCACATAAATAACATGCCTTTACTTTACCTTGGACATAAAGATAAATTGGTTATTACAATGCATTACTCTATAGTCTAAATACTAAGAGAAGGTTTATTTGTATTGACATAGTTCTTAAACTACAATAACAAATAGTACCTATAAGAATTTTACTTAGTTATGCACTTTCATATATTACACATGTTACAGCCACAGTCAGTCTAAAAGAGATAGCCCTAACCGTAACTGTAATAACGCTA
>JABASI010003467.1:0-16455 GCA_019776505.1 Tomocerus nigrus
TGCGCCAATGAAAAGTGACAAAGAAATTGGCGACCTCGTCGAGAAGTATTGGAACGAGTTCTACAGACCAAGAAAAGCATCTATTGTTATAAAAGTTGGTGCTTCATTGAAAAATAAATATTTTCACTAATTTTAAATAAAATCCATTCATTTTCTCAAAATATTTTATCCGGTCATATTTACAGAAAATAAATTTTCCAATCCTTTTTCCTGCTATTTTACCAAACATAATATTTCCAGTCCTTTTTCCCAATTTATTATTCCCAGCCCTTTTCCTCAATTTATGTTTTCTGGTCCTTTTCTCCAATTCAATTTATTTTTTCGAGTCCATTTCTCCAATTCAATTTATTTTTGCCAGTCCTTTTTCTCATTTTATTTTTTCCAATACTGTTTACCAATTTATTTTTTCCAGTCCTTATTCCCAATTCATTTTTTTTTCAATTCTTTTTCCGAGTTTATTTTTTCCAGTCCTTTTTCCCAGATTATTTTTTCCAGTCCCTTTTCCCAGTTTATTTTTTCCAGTCATGTAAAGTAATATTTACAGCGAATTTTTATTTATTTGCAGTTTACAATACAAAATTTAATTATAATAATTTATAAAACTGTTATTTTATTGTTAGAGCTATAATGCTTCATTAGAATTAATGGAGAAACTACTGAAGAAACATTTCGAATCTTTGGAAAATGGTGATGAGATAGTACCGTCTTTTAGTGATGATGATCTGAAGTCAAAAGTAGCAAAACTACCACTCCAACGTCATAAATGGATGGAAATTGACGGAACTGACAGCGAGAATGACAAAGATGAGCACACTCTATTGATATCTTGGGTATTGCCTCCAGAATACTGGAAAACATACATGGCAAAACCACATTTGTACATGTCCTGGGTATTGAACGATCAAGGGAAGAAATGTTTTGCTCATGTTTTGTACAGAAATGACTGGATCACAAAAATTGTTGCTGGATGTAATTACTCTTCTTATCACAGAAATAATCTAAGTACACTGTTTCAAATTCGACTACAATTGACGGATAAGGGTCTGGAGCAAAAGGATGAAGTTTTGGCATGTGTTTTTACTGCGATAAAGAATGTAGGAATCAATAAAGATATTTTTGAGCAAGTGAAAATGACATCTAAGATGTCATTTAGAAAATTCGATTCCGAAAGCTTGCCCTACAAAAGCCGTTCCTCAATGTATCTTCGAAACTTGGTCCATATCTCTTCAGCTATTTCCAAATTTCCTCCGGAGCAAGTTATTATCGGAGAATTAATCTTGGGAGACTTTGATGCAAATTCGGAGATCATTGAAAGATTTAGAAAACTTCTTGTTCCTGAACTCGCGGATTTTATTTTGATTGCTCGAAAACCAAATATTGCACGAAAACCCAATACTGTCGAAAAATATTTTCATACCACGTTCTTCCAAGAAGATATTAAAGGTTCTCGTTTGGCCAAATGGAAGTCTCCATCAAAACTATTTGATATTCAGCAATGGAAATCTAATAAACTAAATATTTACGACGAAGGGAGTTCTATTTTAGTCGCACCTCTCAACCGAAGGTCATGTTTCCCCAATAAACTAACGAAAAATGAATATTATGAGATTTGGCATAAACAGGATCCACGAGCTAAAGAAATGGTTGTGGTTGGAATCCATTTCACCAGCTCAGTCGTAAGAACACGACCCTTAAATGAGGTCTTTTGTGAACTAATGGCAAACTTTTTGAATCAATGCTTGATTTCTGAGCTTTTCGATGCGATTCGAGCAAATTATCAATGTAAATGTGAAATGACAGTCACTGGTATTATGATAACTCTGATGGGACCTAGATTTCAAATATCCTCAGTTGTTGCAACAGCTTTGAATGTCTACTCAACCCTTCAGAAATTAATCGACGAATATCCACTCTCTTGTCAACGAATCTACAGTCGTTTTCAAACTGCCCTTAAGGAAAAGGTTCAAGATGAAACTGAAATCGTCGATGATGTTATTTTCTCTTTGCTGATAAGGAATCATATTTCCATGCAGGATAAATACACCGCCGTCACTAATCCACTCAATATTTCCCAATTCAAGAGATTTGTAAAGAATTTCCAAAAAAATATCTACGCCTACTTCTACATTCATGGAAACTTTACAGAAGCTGAAGCTAAAACCTTTGCCAAAACTCAAATCGCTGATATCATATTCGCATCTAAAAATGCGATCAACCTGAGGAAGAGCATGGCATGAGCATTATTTATTAGTTTAAAGAAAAATCTATTAAAATTTTACAAAATCTAGTAAAAACCCAAAAGCGTTCATAAACAAAAATTAAATCCGTTTTTCAGATAAAATCGGTTTTGTGGCCAGTGAGTAATCTCAATGAAACGAATGTTGTTCGAGTAGACACTGTAGTTAGTTGGAAAAAAGATCCTATCTGTCAGATTCATTTTAATTGTGGTCATGCTGACGCTTCAAATATCGCTCTGGCGAAGATACATATGGTAAATTGTACATATATAGTGTGTAAATATTAATTTAAAAGTTGACATCTGGCATGTTTGAGTATTTTGAATGGATCAGTTGGAAATTATTTTATTTTAGGTCATTTTGGAAGAAACGCTTCAAACGATAGAATATGATCTTCTTTATAAATTCGAGTCAGGAATGAGAGTAATTCATGGAGTTTTGGATGTTTATTTCACAATTTATGTGGATCAAAATTGCATGGACATTTCTCAAGATATCTATGAGCTCCAATCATTGAGATCAAAGCTGATACTAAAGATAGAAACTTTTTTCCACGAATGGTATTCTGGGTTTCGAATGAAACTATCTGACTCTACGATAAAGGATTGCATCGATATCTGCAAAAATGATCATTACAATTACACGAATACTTTAACTCTGCACGAAGAAGTGGCTGATTTCCTGGATAAAGTCAAATCACTCGACTTCTCATTCAATATTCTGGAAGAAGAGGCAAAATATTAATAATCATTATTTTTAATTCAATTAGAACGTACGTTAATATATGGTAGGTATTTTCAATAGGAACGATATTTTTCAAAGTTTGAAGAAGAGCTCACTGTGCCAATGAAGGTCCGAAAAGAGGACGGACTTAAGGACTCTGTTCGTCAGTGGATCAAACATTATTTTTTTTCTGAAAGTCCAATCGGAGAAACCACTAGAAAGATCTACTTCGTAAGTCTAAGATGAAAAATGAATTTTTGAACAATGAAATAGCAACTTCTTTTGTTCTCACAGCAGAAGAATTTATTTGTTTTGTTGTGAAAACAATAAAATTGGAAGAGGAGACCTTCATTTCATAAATTGATCTAATTTCGTTTCCTTTGTATTATTCAATTGCTTACAGTTCTTGCAAAATTCAGAGCGTCCATTAGCTTTCGGCTACAACAAGACCAATGCTTATGATTTAATAAAATTTAAAACCGAAGAGAGCAGTATTGGTATTAATTATATCGACAATTTCTCAGAGTTCAAACGTAAATGTCATACTATTAATACTGAAAGCGATGAAGAAATCGAAAACGCAAGTAGTGGAGATGAAGTTGAAATGGATGTGGATGATTCCGACTCAGACTACATTCCAAATTAAATGTACTCATAATATTACAATAATTAAATAATTCTTTTAATTATGGTTCATTGCTAAAAATCTTAGACGAAAATAACTGCTCTCATTCCCAATAATATCTCATAATATTTTAGAAATAGAAAGTACCTACAGTACCTAGTTATCCAAGGCTAATCTATTTCCTACCAATCTTGGACGAAAATAACTGCTCTCATTCCCAATAATATCTCATAATATTTTAGAAATAGAAAGTACCTACAGTACCTAGTTATCCAAGGCTAATCTATTTCCTACCTTTTGTAAATCAGCGATAATGTGATATAAAAATTATGCGTGCAATTAAAAATCCTGTATTTACAATACACTAATATTGACAAGGCTCTAATAAAATAAAATTGAGAATATCATGTAGGTACCTGTATAAGTAATTACAGAGGTTTTTACCCCAAATTAAAATTAGGCCATCTTTATATCTCAACTCACTGAGAATTAGTTCATGTTCAACGGTGACATCCTGACATTCTCATAATATTTCTCATACCTATGTATTCATCCTTTGTGGAAAATGATCATAGATAATTTCGCTGTAGTTACATAAAGCAGTACTATAATAAGTAAACTACTTTTAGTTGGTAAGTAAACATTGATACAGAATGTTAGAGGTATAAAATATCTTTATCAACAAATGTAGTTATCGAGGTTTGTGAGTTTATGGCTTGTGCGAGCCGTTTAGTTCGAAGAAACTTAATTCAAGGCTTTGTAATTTCATGCAATCATGTGCGTAAATTGTGTCTTGATGAGAAATATCAAAACAATGTGAATAGGTAGTCACTATACTAATATTATATAGGTTAGATATAATAATGTTCAAGAGTATGCAGTACAAGGAGTAAGGAGATTGTACGATGTGTCATGTATTTTCTGCTGCATGTATTGAAGGTGAGGTGCTTATTAAATTGCACTTACATTTTTGCATGCTCGCAAATGTCCCTTCATCCATTCACTACATGAAAAAAGACCTAAAGAAACCTGCACCTAAAGAACATCAGAAAATCATACTGTAAAAATGTTAGGAACTTCAAGAATAATGAATCGATTTAATGTTGTTGGTAATGAACGTTTCGTTCAGTGAGTCCCTTGTGCTGCTTCAATCACTTGTATTTCTCTATTTATGCAGGATATTACACAGTTGAACTCTTGGTTCTGTCAGTCTTCCTCAATCTATTTCTAACATATCTACCCCAGACGCAATGTTTACTAGTGTCCTAGTCTAGAATAGATAATTTGTTGCACATATTATTTATTATAGCAAAATATTGGGGAAATATTCTTTTCATGCATGCAACAATTCTTATGCATGAAAATAGCAATAACAGTAGGAAAATTGTTTACCTGTGCTAATATTATAAGTAGTTACATAAGCTATACCGACGGAAATTTGTGTGAAGTGATTTTCTTCGCATCAAAAGTCATTTCATTGTAATTTGTGGACAATAAACCATACTTAATTGTTGGTGAGTCAAATATCCTTTTCAAAATGGTTGTGATATCAAATAGGAAAGAATCCGTCGCTCTTATAAAGGTACATTAACAGAAACTTTACAAAATATATTACAGCATTCGTAAGTAAATTGCGATTGTATCAATTATTTAATAATTTTCATTTAAATTCTTAAAGTTTCAAGAAGCAATGCAAGATCAAAAGTTCGACGAAGGGACTTTGCTCCGTTTTCTGAGAGGTATGAAATAGAATTACTCTGTAAAATCATTTTGAAATGAACTGTATATCATTTCCTTAAAACTCGATTTAAATACCCCGAGGATTTTATTGTCTCAAACTGCATTTTCTCAACTCATTTTTCCAAAAATGGACATCTTTTCCTCCATAAAAAATGTTTTAAGCGGAAAATAGAGAATTCTTCTCTCACAGTGGAATTTATTATGAATTCATGGAATTTAAATCGACTATTTCATTGGGACATGGCAATTTTATATTATTTGCTAAATATATATTTATGTATTTATGTATTATTTAAATATATATTTGTTTTTTCTTTTTTTAGCTAGGAATATGGATGTCAAGAAAGCAGAAGCGATGATACGAGCGGTTAGCTTGCTAACAACTAAAGATCATGACAATATTTTGGATTTTATATATTTTCTATGCAATTTCATTACTATTATCTGCATTTCTGTGTTGATTGATACTTTGGTGTATAAAGTATATGTATATTTGTATAGAGTATAGAGTGGAGAAAAGAAAATGAAGTGGATTCATTTCAATTTTATGAAATTCCAAGAGTGATCGAAGAGGGCTTTGACGTTTATTCAACGGGATACGATGTAAAACATATTTTCAAAATTAAAATAATAAAAAGGATAGGTAGTTAGCATTTGGAAAATTTTTAGTAATCAAGAAATTTTATTTTTATTTAGGATGAAGGTCGACCAGGTATGTATATTAATTTCCTGCGACAACTATGCTTTCATATAAACAACTTTTCCAAGATTAAATATAAATATCAGTCTAATGCATACCTAGGTAATAAATGATGTGTCCATTACATAGATATGTAAATGCGACGCTATTGCCGGTGCAGTTTATGCATATAAATTTCTATTTACGCAAAAAGTTGCAAAAAATACTCAAAAGTTACATCTACTTAATATTGTCTTCGAGGTACCTGTTTGTAAGACTTAAGATTCTAACTAGGTAGTTAGAATCTTAAACTTATAGGTGTAACCAATCTGTGACGTAAATCCGTATACTATCTGCGTCAATTCTATTCTGCACCTGAGAAACTAATTTTTCAACTGCTATGACTAATCTAATATAATGTTGTAAGCAATAAATAATTATTTTTAGTGTATTATGCACCCCTCGGGATGTGGACTTCGGCAAGAGATTTATTCGAGCAAGGGATGGAAGAAGATTGTCTCAGATTCGCTGCCAAATACATGGATATGGTGCACAGACATTTATTACAAACGAAACATCAGAATTTCGTATGCATAGTGGATAATACCGGAGTAACTATGAGAAAAGCCCTTTATGAAATACAAAACTTGGCAGGTAATTAGAGATTCAAAACGCATTACAGTAATACCCAGTTCAAACGTGTTGAATTTACAATGCCATAATTACAAACGAAAAATTATTTCCTCTTGAGAATTGTAATGGGAATTTTTCCTTGATAGGTATTCAAGCTTTAATTCGTATATTCAGAGATTACGAAGCCAACTTTCCAGAAACTCTCTGCAAAGCTTATGTCATCAATAGTAAGTTCAAAGTTCATTGTTGCCTGCTGTATGCAGGCTTAAAAAACACAGTTTTGAACTAATTTCTACATAATACTACAATCGTGTTGTTTAATTGAGACTTTGGTGGGAATTCCTGTAATTGTAGCTCCAAGCGTTTTCTACTGGGGATATAACATCGTCAAACCTTTAATGGCTGCTCATACCATTTCTAAGATTAATTTTTATGATACTGATGAAACGGTTTGGAAACCTCAGCTCCATGAAAATATCCCAGAAGATGCTATTCCTGAAAAATTTGGGGGAACTGCTAAATTAACTCCCTTGTTTTAATAACTTAATATAATTATCAATTAATTATCGGTATGATTAAAGTAGCTGCGGTTTATGGAATTCATTTTATGGAAAACAAATACATAGGATGCTCATATGCTCGTGAGTGTGTGTGTGTTATCTTTATATCAACAGTATGATCATTTTTACTGATTAACGGATTCTACGGATTAATTTAATTTATGGGTCTATGTATATGTATACCAATAAATACAAAATAACCCTTATTAGGTTAAATATCCCAATTAATTCTATCAATTTTTTTAATCGCGTCATATTTATTACTGTTGGAAAATCCCTACTTGACACATTTTGATCTATTTACATTTTGAACTTTGATCTTCTCTCTTTGAAAGGACAGTAGGTAAGGTACCAAAGGAAATGTATTTAGTCTTCTTTAGTAAAATATCTGTTAGTTATACAGAGTTCAAATTAAAACTGGAGAGTGTTTGACCTTTAATAACGTTTGAATGAATGATCCGATTTTAATTATGTTTACATCAATGAAAAGAGTATGAAATTCTGTGCTAGAAATGTTAATGTTATGGTTAGTATCGAAAACTAGATCTCACTCCTAAGGTGAACGAATAAATAAAATTTAATGAGGTGAAATTGAGACAAAGGCAAATGATCGCAGAGAAAACCAAGATTTTCTCATTGTTAATTTTGCGCTGACCTGAGGAGCGGATATAATTTCCGATTGTAACTACCTACATATTACTATTTCTAACACAGAATTTCATTCGCTTTCCATTTATGTAAATCTGTTAAAAATCGGAGTACCCGTTCAAAAGTTATTAAAGGTCAAACACTATCCAGTTTCAATGTGAACACCCTGTTTGTATCATTTAATAAGATCGTTATCTAAATCAGCATATAAACAGTCAGGGCAAGCAAGAATTTACAAGTGAAGGTAAATGTGATATTTCTTTTAAAAAATGTAGTTGTAAGTCTCAATCGTGCATACAGATACACAGGCTATTTAGATATAAATTCTTTCTTGAAGCAACACTTGTAAAGTTGTAACATTGTATGAGGAATAGCATGCAGGCATACTATTCAAGTGGCTATCTACATTTTGTAACACATTTAATAATATTTTATTAAATTCTTCTTAGGTAATTGTCCGTGATGTTGTCTCTTTCTAGTATTCCCTTCGTTGTAAATGTATTTAGGAACATTGACACTGAAAGCGATATAAACTTTGATTATAATATAATAATATGACTATGTTGGTGTTACATTAGTAAACAAAAAAATGTTAACAAACTTTCATTGATTCCTCTGAGGCTACTGAAAAGTAGAAGGTAAGGATATTGCCGAGTTGTGTAAATGCAATTAATGGTAAATGTGGCAAGATAAAAAAGGCACGCTACATGTGAACTCTCAAGGATCATTTTCTCAACAACCAATTTTCCATCTAGCCTGGCAATACTATATATCTACATTTACGTTTTTATTACTCAACTTTATGCAATGAGAAATTAATTTGCTATCCAGAAAATTTCACACAAATATCCTTTATATAATGTTCCAATCCCTAATTTTCTCAAAAGCATGAAATTTGGTTTATTTATATGCAAGTTTATAACTTTATATCCTTTTTATCAGGACTCACATCTCTCATTGTCAATTTTTCTATTCTTTAGCTACTACTTCAGCTATAATTATTATAAATATTTTACTGTGGTTGAGATTTCCTTTTTTAAAGCTATTAATTAGAATAGCAATAATTATGTAACATGTAATTATAGAATATAGAAACATTTTTCAGACAGGACTTACGAAAGTCACCCTTGATAAAATATTATGGTTTCCTTGTTTAACGAAATCGTATGCACATAATAAGGTAAAATCGTATTAAACTGATAACTTCTTTTTCAGCAAAACATTGAATTAATACATGTTTAGGTATTATACGTAAAACGATAAGAAGTTGACGGCAGAGCATACGTAGCACGTGCGTGCGATTTAATACACTAACAGATAAATAATAGCCAAAATAACATTAGTAACAATGTACTAAGTTCTATATGTGCATGTATATTGCCATTGCGCCATCAATAAAGGACAAACGCTACAAGTCTGACAAGTTTTTTGCATAATTGTAAATGATCGCATGCCACATGAATAGGTATATGTAGTATATGCATTTTGTCTTCCTTTCAACTTTCAAGTTGAAATTGCATTACTTTTATTGAAGACAACTAACGATTGAATGAGGAACACCTGTTAAAAGTTGCAACCAATTCTTACTTTGTCTCATTGTTTGATTCTCTTGAATTCCTTCGTGTGAACTCATCAAGTTGTAACCTGGAGAAAAACTCCAGAGAATTTTATATTCTCTACTTTTTGTTCACAGTTGACAGTTAATTGGTAGCATTCGGGGATTATGTGTTGTATAAATTTTTAATGATACAAATATTATAATACTGACCATAACATATAGGTACTTATAAAATATTATGTTAAATCAAATGTTAGCTGATATAAACCGTAAGTTACACAAAAAAGAACAATACCCAACAAAGAAACACAAAAACACTAATGTTACGTCCATTTACAACAGCACAATGTCTATGATAATAATTATTACAATGTAAAGTTTAACAATAAATGTATTGTTACATGACTGCTTATTTTCTTAAATGCTGCAATTTACAATTAAAATACAATCAAAGAGATGCTTGAGAAAACTTTGAAACAAATAATTTTGCTCTGACGCAGGTAAGTTTAAATTGTAGTCTATTAGCCAATAGCTAACAATAAGTGCGAAAAACACTTATGTAATCAAAAAAAATGAAATAACTATGTGTCAACACTATTGTACCCATACTAAACTGGAAAGCGTTTGAGCTACAAGAAATGGATTATAGGCCATAATATATGTTACCCAAATGAAATTAGACATGGTAATAATTTGTAATAATTTGATACGTCAGATATGCATGCATATGTGTATATAGGTGCTAATGTTATTAGCATACGTATGATACGTACGTAATGAGTGTATTATATCATATCCATAAGAAAAGATGTAGATTTTTAAACACTTTTTTAAGACTTCTTTAAGTATTTGCATATCAATTTTATTGATAAATAATTTCAGAGTGCATATTTTCAACAAATCTTAAATGTTCGCATTCAATCACAAAAATTATATGTTCACGTATATTAGTAGACATTGTTAAACTAGTACCTATTTGGATTAGCTGTGGTAATATTATTACGTTTTTAAAAAATGGATTCACGTCTTTTTCCCAAATCTGTTGGGAATGTACCCTTGTAAATCCAAGTTAGATTGAGAACCATGAGGGTTTTCCAGTTGTGTATTCCCTGACGCATTAGAGGCTCCCAAAGGTATTAATCCCTGACTGGCAAAATTATTGAATGAAGTTGCTTTGCCGATTGTTCTGTTTCCCATATTAATGTTCTCATCCGCAGAAGTTTTTCTACCACCGAAATTGCTAGAGTTTGGTGGTGGAGTAAATTGCATGTGAAGGAAACTTGAAGGAGGAGAGCCAACATGAAAACTGTCTATACCTCTTTGATTTTGTATTCGAGGTCGAGAAGGTATTCTGACTGAATTAAATGGTGCTGGATCATTTAAATTCGGAGTGGAGGTGGACAGAGGGGATGCTCCTCGAACAGTCAAAACATTTTTTGAAACTGGAGCATCGCTACTTCTTTGTGGATGCAATAAATGTGACTTCTTTGAAACTGTTGATTTAGGATCTATAACCTTCTCGTCTGAATTAGAACGGCTTTGTGAAGATAGAGGATTTGGATTGGCTCTGAATGGAGAAGGGTCCCTGGAACGAATAATTGGCATTTGTATTTTTCCTCCGTGAATAACGGACTCAAAAATTGGTGTAAGGTCTTGAAACATCGGCCGATTTTCTCTCTTCATGTGAAAAATGGATTTAAAAATCTTTTTCACCTCTTCGTGACATTTAGGTTCAAAAAAATCCGTTGGGTTCTTTCCTTCAACCACAAATCGTCTGACTTCCTATTCCATTTAAATAGCATTTTCAATCATTAAGCATATTTGAGATTCCTTTTTTATACTAATTTAATTAATCTATTTACAGGCATTGATACTTAATTTCATAGGCTAACTTACAGGCTGTTTATTTTCTCGACCATAAGGTGTTCTTCCTCCAGTCCACATTTCCCAAAGCAAAACTCCAAAGGCCCAAACATCTGATTCAAGTGTGTAGATCTCTTCAATAACACATTCAACTGCCGCATGACGATAAGGAAACAGTTTTCCACCCAACTGTGTAATGAATTTCAAAATTAGCTTTTGATATTTCCCATTTTATATATTATGAAAAGTGAGGAAAGAAAATCAACCTACTGCATAACTTCCAGCATCTTTTTCACTGAGAATACTACTCAAACCTAAATCGGCAATTTTCGCCCGTTTTCCATCCAATAATATATTACGAGCCGCTAAATCTTTGTGAATGATATTATTATGATGCAGGTAGGCCATCCCGTTGGAAATATCACGGGCAAATCTCAAAAGTGTTTTCTAAATTCAAAATAATGTCCGAATAATATAACATTTACATCTGGGTATAAAATTTTATGCATTTTGATACGAACCTCCTTTGTGTCCTTCTTTTTTAAAACGAACTCGAGCAAATTACCATCCTTCATGAATTCAAATATCAACCACGGCATTTCTGTGACGGAAATATTTTAATGGATTCATTGACTTTACTATAAAATATCGAAGAAACATTTTTAAATATTCAATATCCAGTATTACATATTAGATACCTGGGTCAAGATCAACCATTCCTAGTATTTTAACAACATTTTCATGCTCCAGCATTGCACATTTATTCAGTTCATCGTAGGCTTTCTTTTTCTGTTTAGATATTGAGCTTCGCATTTCCGGGACAAATGTTTTTATTGCGACTACAGGATATTTGGTGTCTCGGATCGATGCTATTATAATTAAAAATTACATTCGTTTGATAACTACAGATCTCTTAATTATGTCTAGGTATTATTGCAGGAAATATACAATAAATATTTTCGTTACTTTACGCATTAATGACATGAATGAATTTAGAAGAGTAAAAGAGGCCACACCTTTGTAAACTTTTCCAAAACTTCCACTTCCTATTTCTTTGTCAAATTTTATGCTTCCTTTCGGATATTTCATAATAATCTTTCCATCAGGGCCGTCCATTGCTAAAAAAGACCAGTAGTTTTGGAATTTCAAATGGACAGATCAATTTTCGTTGTTGTTGCTATTAAACTATATTATTACGATTGATGAATTTCCAATAATGGGATCTACCTATACCTAGTGTATTGTATATTCGTGCTTAGAGATAACCAAAATAGATTTTTTACGGAAGTAGAAAAGTTAATACGGAAAAGTGCTAACGTTTAATGGCAGGAAATAATTACTGACTTTTCTATTGACTGTTACCATTTACCAATACACTATAAAAGAATTATTATCTTATCAGTAAATATTTGACGCGCATGAATAATGCTCAATAAGTCAATAACAATGTTTATTTTAACTGCAGAATTACTTGGTAAATCCACGTACAATTATTTTACATTACTCACATCACATTTTGACTGTCATAGTCATGAACAATCTTATCAAATCTTTGCACAGATAATTTAAACACGTTTATGCACATAGGTATATCGTTACCAAAAATTGCACTACATTTATGGTCATTCATTATCGATTTTGAAGTAGGTACCTTACAATTTTATAATTACTGTTTGCGTTTGTGTGTAATCAGATGAAAATTCTTGTCTAAAGGTTTGTCATTTACGTGAACGCGTATATACCTTCCGTCAAAAAATGTGTTTTGAGTGAAACAAGATTAAAAGTCGCAAGTTCATGACTTCATGACGTAAAACATGAGCGTAATAATAAGATATTTTTGCATCGGTTTTTAGCAGACGGATTTGGAGGAAAAATAATATATTGAAATTGAAATAGTGGGAAAATATTACTAGCAATTAGCCTTAACTAAATGTTAGATGCAAAAACAATTAGGATTTAGTAATTGTTGCCTTTTCCTTTCACCTGAAGTCGGATTGGAAGCACCAATTAAAGTACTGACCCAGTAAACAAAATTATTTAGATTATACGTAAATCAAAAAAATGGGACGATATATGATATATTTAGGGGATTACTCTTTCATTACGTTCGACTTGTTCAAAAGTCAAGTACGTCAATTGAAATGATTGGTTAAGGAGGGCCTGCCATGGGCATTTGGAGAGTACTCAAAATGTATTAGAAATGCGCTTCCACAGGCCACAATTTTTCACCGAAATCTACCAAACTTTCTTTAAAAGTCTGATTTTATATTACCGAGGGCGTGTGAGGCCCAAAAGTAATTGTTTTGAGTGGGAAGGCAGTTGCCGACACCTTTAAAGACTTTTCGGTGAAAATTTGTGGCCTGTGGAAACGTAGTTCTAACTCTCACAATGCCCATTCAAGGTTCTCCTTAAATTAAATGAGGAGTTTCTATAACTGCTAAGAGATATATAGAAACTTTATGGCATGGTTTTAATTGATGCCAATTTAATCCATTGCACTCGTACATGATATGACGGTGACGGTGGGTAAAAAGTGTTATTCAGATTCCGAGTGCAATGTAAACCGTTTAATTATAATTCATCAAAAATTATCTCTCATTTTTAGCAATGGCAATAACAAAAAACATTACAATAGCGGTTTATTTTTATACATATTTAAAAGTATTTAAAAATTAAAACGTGACAACAATTTTTCAGATAATTATTACCTCCATTAATTACCACTATATATCACCCTATGATCTCCTATATATTTATTTGCCTAATTGGATTAGTTATTCTGTCAAACGTTTGTCTCCCAAAACATGCTACCTAAATAATTCAAATATTGACAATGATATTATTATAATGATATTCGTAAATTATTGTTTGGTAAACCAAAGTTAATCGCGTGTGTAAAAATGTGTAATCAGAATCACTGAATCAGTATATTATAATGATCTATACAATCTGTATAAAGTTTTCCTCGACTTCCCTGTTAGTTTTTGTGACAATCAGAGCAATTACCAATTACTATTCTACAATTAATGTTTGTTTATCATTTTAAATGATGCTGCAAATGACAATATAAATTGCCATTGAGAACAGCAGCAATTTACTTTTGTTGTACAGATGTCAGGGTGTCACTTCTGCCAACTGCAGGTATTGTATTACCTATAAAATCATTTTGTGAAATATTCCGTTTGTTGTTTGCCGTTTCATTCAGTTTATCTTTGCGGTATCGGTATCATAAAAGGCAACGAAAAAAATGTTTCGTACTAATATGCGGTACTTTTATCACTTAATAAGAAATATTATATCACTAATTTCCAAATCAATTAGTGCTTTGAGGCTTTGACAAATGCGCAATTAGGAACTGCCAATGCCAATATGACACGGTGACATACAACTGCCGTGTTTGTTCCACAGCACATGTAATTGAAAAATCGAGTCATATGTCACATATTCATTTAGAAATTCCATTTACAAAACAATGCCGCTACAATAATAAACAGCATGTTAACATTCTCCAGATTTCTTCAAAAGAACCGATTATAATTATTGCATTTCCATTTGACTTGAGATTGCGACAATCGATTTTTGATTTATACTGCCCTTTGGCTATTTCCCGATTGTAAATTACCTTGCATAAAAAGTATCTTGTGAGAAAAGTTAAGTAATTAAACTAACGGCTACCATTTTTAAATCGGATTTTTTGATTTATACGATGGAGAAATGCAATGCATTAAATTCATTGACGACATAATAGTAATAATATCAGTAGGTAATCAAAATCAAGTAGGTAACGGTTTAAAAACAATATAATCCGCTGATTTGGTAAAGGAAGTAATCACTTTTAATTTTAAAACATCAATAACTTCATAGCCAATTACTGAATCAAAAAATCCTCTTAAAAATTTTAGGGAGGAGGTTTCCGTCTTTCCATAAATACCATGCACATATTTCTGGGTCTAGTGATCTAAAAGTTTTGACCACTTTTTCAAAAAAATACAAGAAAATGTACTATCATATTTTCTAGTATGTATTTATTTTTTAGTAGTGATTTGCAGTTTCCTTTTTAAAGGCTATTTTATTACACTGCACTGTTAAATAACAGACGATAATTTAAAACATAATATAATAGCTTAAAAGTAGTACCCAATTCAATGGGGATTTACATATCAAAGTCGCTGTCACGTTCAAAATATTTGTCAACAAATTCAATGCAAAAATAATCGTACATTTGCGTCTTGCTTTAAACCAAAGGTGCTTTTAAATGTAAAGAAGACATTTACGTTTTAGAAGAGGATTCCGTCCTTCCGTCAATACTATCCTCATATTTTTAGGTCCAGTACCCTGAAAGTTATAAGCGCTTTTGCTAAAGGAAATACAAATAATATTATGATAGTCGAAGAAAAAGGACTGAACCAAATGAAGTCGGCTTCAAAAATAAATTTTAAATATTATAATCAATCTTGATTAAAATCAAGTTTACCAGCACGTTTTAATAGAGGTATTCATAGAGCAAAGCTGTGCTTAAAATCATAAAAAATTATAATCAAAGTGTGATTACGACTCTTAAAACGGGATTATAAGATTTGGGTAAGTACTTAAGTAATTAAAGGTAGTGAAGTGAGTCACTTCACTACTAGAGCTACTAGCTACTAGTGACCTAATTTCATGTTCATGTGGCATAGTTCAGATAATCTTGTAATGCGAAGAGTCTTTATTTTATGTATGGTCCTAATTTCGACAAATAATAATTACAAAGCAATGGCTAGAAATAGCCAGGTCTACAAATATTTTGGAAATTATATCAATAAAGTCGCACATTTATGAATCTGCAATCGTAGCTGATTAGGTAGTTAAAGAACAGGTTCCATACCTTTGAGTAGCAGTAAAGCATGTACAGCAGTTAAAGTTATAAATACCTAGTATAGTACCATTACCTAAATTAAAAATGATCTTTCCTACCTAATTTGATTAATATAAAATTCAGGATTTGATAAATATCAAATTCGTAATTTGATAAATATCAAATTCAGGATTTGATAAATATCAAATTCAGGATTTGATAAATATCAAATTCAGGATTTGATAAATATCAAATTCGTAATTTGATAAATATCAAATTCAGGATTTGATAAATATCAAATTCAGGATTTGATAAATATCAAATTCGTAATTTGATAAATATCAAATTCAGGATT
>JABASI010003468.1:0-16454 GCA_019776505.1 Tomocerus nigrus
GTCACTAATTAGCAATATAAATAAGACCGTAATATAATAATATTATTATATAGTTTAATTGAGACATTTTTATTGGGGAGTATAAAGAAAGTAAGCACAGCAGCACAGGATAGGAAAAGTCTTGTTAATTGCATTGCATCTTTTGGCATTGCGCATTGTCTCATTGACTCTCATTCTAATACTGCAACATTTCTTTTTGAAGGTACCTATGCTAATTTAATATATCCCATTATTCATTTCGTTAGCACATATTATTTTATTTCGCCACTAAAACTAAAATTGATGGCTTTTATAAGCTGAGATCAGCAATGGCTATGAGTGGAAAAGGTTCAAAAATAAGCACGACGAAGAACAAATCACAGGGTCAAGTGCGTAAAGAAGAATTGGTGAAGCTGTGTGCAGATGAGATAAGCATCCCTTCTAATTTGCCCGGAATCTTGAAAGCATACACCAAAGGTGCTATTCGGACTCAACCGGCTAATTTGTTAGTTTGGAGCATCTCATACTTTCGATGCATGCAATACGGACTGGTTCCACCCGTAAAGGATAAAATCGAAGCCGGACCGGCAGCAGCACAAGGAAGCCTCACTGTTGGCTTCCTCCAAGTTCTTCATAAGCAGGTAAAACATTTAATTCCGAAGCTAAAATGATTAACTGCTGAATAATTGAAATATCAGTACAAATAAAATTAAAGCAAAAATTTTCTATCCTTAACAGCTCGGCACCAAGAAAACAGTAGCTTTTGATGAACTTTTAGGAAAGTGGAAGGGAATCTGCCAGGATGAAAAGCAACTTCATCTTTTGTTTGTCAGTAATAAAATTGACAAAAAACAACCTATGGAGTGGAAACGCCTCCTTCCTCTGTTGACTACTCTTCTTGGGAAGGTGCTAACACAATAAATCTATAAATAAATGTATTCAAGACAGATTTAACAATGAATGCAGCACTTAGATTGCATAAACGATAAACTAATCTGTTACATCTCCATAGTATGTCTGTATATGACATAATATTGCGGTGGATTGCCTCAAACAGTGCAAACATATTATTATATCGTCCTGATTTGTCATACATGTTCCCACAAAGAGCCTTTCTCCGTGTGATAATGACTTTTTTGGGGATTTTCAGAATATGAACGAATATATGACAATGGTGTGTCAAGTGTGCGGCAAAAAAACGCAGCAGATAAATATCGAAGAATTTTTGGAAATGTACACCAATTTAGCCAAAATATTAAAGAAGGACGTGAATAATGCTGCCACAGAATTCCTTCAGAATAAAGCCAAGGAAAACAATGGTTGTATTGGACCAAGACATATCAGTGATGCCAAATGTCCCAAATTGTAATGGTTAAACCCTGCATATTGCTGTTAGTAGTCATTCAGGACCAATTCGTACGTTGAAAACCTTTTCAACTCTCATCGCTATATCCATTAGCTTCCTTTTCACATAATATTATGTTGCATGCATATATCTAACTATTTTTCATCAGATCTTACACTAACCGTAAGTTCTACAGCTCAAATTTTCTAAATTAAAAGTGTAATAAGCGATTCCGTAGTAGACAATAAAAACTACATAAAAACCATACTGAAAAATGACAGTAGGTACAGTAACATAGTATTGAAAAATTCACTGGATATTATCAATAATAATTGATTTACTAGCAATAAACATTTTATTTTATACAAATATACATAGTGAATAAATATATATCTTTATTCAAAAAATAATGAGAAAACAATGAAAGACAGCTTTTCTGGAACATTATGTGAAATATTTCTGAATATCTGCATAAATTAATAATTATGTACTACGTAGGGCATGCATGTTTTCTTTCATTACTAATTGGTAGTTTTAAACATTTAATCAAGTAATGCAAAATGCAAAGTAACGTTTCACAGCATAATATTTCGCAAATCGACAGAGAAATGTTGACAACAAGCTTCCAAAGACAATCTTCCACTCCACCAAACCTTCTGTAGCGATTCTTTATTTTCAGACTTCATCTCACAGTGCCTACTAGAAAATGTAACGATTTATACGATTCGTCTAATTACATATAAGCTGTAGAATGTTAAAAGGTTAAACATTTTTAGACTTTATGTCCATTGATCCCTTAAAATAGTTTATCTTTGACTCACACTGTTGAAAAATAAAACGACATGCGTATGTAGTAAAGGATCAAGATTGCACACCCTGATTTTGGCTGCATAGTGCACAATGATCTTTAAGTATTAGTGTGTTATTTGTAGGTAGGGAATAAATATTTCAGAGACTTGATTCAGTTGCAGCATCATGATCCTTTTTAAGAGAGCAAATGTCATTTTTTAAGTACGCCTATACTTAAAATGAAGGCAATACTTGACTTCCCTCGGTTCGGACTCAGAGATAAGCTGCATTTCAGTTTCATTGAAGCCACAAATAAGTTATTGATGACAAATAGGAATTAAGACGACACGCGTCTGGAGACTGTAGCACGAGCAATTCTTTTATGCTCAGATTTACGGCACAAGGCTAAAAAAGCATATGTAATCTAAACGCATTCTCTCCGTCCTCATCTAAATTCATATTCTCAGCAATCGAGCCCTACACAACACAATGCCATAGTATAAGCGAGGATAGATTTCTTTTTCCGAATTCAATTTTGTGGTTCACTGCTCTCCATTGAATTATCATTACGTGTGAAGGCAATGATAACATGAAACTTCCACTCTGCCGCATTTCTATAATATCCAGAACCCTACCGAACGTGTACGCAGTGACAAACGAGTCAAACGAGATAGGAACTTCTCCTACCCTTCCAGCTCCCATAATGTGAACTAAAAAGTATTAGCATCAATCAGATTCCCACTCCAGTTATACCGATCCCTACTCACACAAATCCGAATCAACGGCCCAGTCAGCCACCACCACCAAACAGCATACAAGAGACAGCAAAGGCAAACCAGCCTACATAATGCATTCAACAAATGCCCATTGATACAGCGTATAATATCACATTAGTTATTTATGGTTAACTACGTATATTTATATATGATTTACATACAGTTCTTTATTCTCATCAGTCATTTTATTATGCATTATCCAGTCTCCTTTTGTTTTTTAAGAGCATTTTTATATAAACATTTCAAGTTGGTTAACTAATCACTGATTTAAGGACATTATGCAATGATGTGCACATTTACTAATCCTATTTTCTGATTCATTCATGTATTTTAAGTAAGTATTGCATATTGCAATAAGTGCCATAATCTGCGTCATGTATTAAAAAAAATAGTGTAGGTACCTATATTTGAACCTGGAAAACTTTGTATTGTATTTGTAGTGTACTATTTAGCAGGTTAATTGATCACAGATAATGAGACATGAATCATTGTAAGTTGTATTACAGAAAATGTACAATGAGAATGGAAAATAATGTTAGGATACTATTGTACTGTACATTGTGTACATGCATTTGATCATTGATGCATTATCTATAGGGATATTCAAACTATAATTATGACTGTTGAGAAATGTTTTATAAAGACTACAATAAGACAATTAAATATCAAAAGCAAAATATGTTGAACATTTGAATATTATGTAATTCAAAAATGAGGCTTGATTGATGGTCTGAGAACAGAAATGAGCATAGGATACACTCGGTACACTATGTAGGAACATAGAGTATGGAAATTGAGATTTTTCAAAAATAATTTTCGTAAAGAGTGAATGTAATAATAGAATCATCATTCCAACAAACATTACATTGTTATAACCTTTGGTGCTAATAATAACCTCACCCATGATGATGATGTATTTACTTTTACTGGTTCTACTAAAAGCAATAAATAATTAAAGCTATATAAACATACATTTTTACATAATGTATATGAATTGATGGAGCCAGCAGGTGCAATAATTTTTCACCTAACTGGGTGTACTGGTGTACATCAAGGGTGTACATAGTTGTGTGTTAATTAGGCTTTGGTCAATTGAATTGGTACCTTTAAGAATTCGTTGGTGTAAGAGCATGATTTGCAAATAAATATATTTACAGGTCAATATTAGTTACGGCAGGCACAGACCACGAAGTTGTAAACAAAGCTATAAAACTATGCACCTGCTGTTTTGATGAACATTTAAGTAGGATACTACCTTAGATAGCCATCCAGACGCTGGAAAATGTAGCGCAATGTACGCCAACAATGACAAAGTGTGAATATTACGATTCATTGACTCATCATCATCGAACATCGGTGACAGGTGGACGGAAGAGTGTATGGAATATTATGTCTGTCCCATGAAGTATAAAATAAACAACAGCGACTTCCTGCTTTCCTACTTGGTCATTTATTCTTGGCATGTAATAAGACTCTCCAGATCATAAAATCGCAGCCTGTCGACGAATATTCTGGAATAAACACATTTATTCCAAATGATTTTATCAACCCCGACTTCGATGTAATTACTAAATGCATTTAGCTACTGTCGAATTCCCATTCATGTTGTAAGTTGCCCTTATGTGTCACTTAAGATGAAATGTCATTTCAGCACCCAACATCCGAACATTCTTAGATTCAAAGAATTAATAAAAATTTGCTTCAGTTTTGGCACGCTGTCTGCCTCTGTGTTAAATCCAGGCTAAGATTCCCTATAAAAACTCGGACATTTCCACTAGAGCTTCATAGTTAAATACTGATACTCATCAGAGGAAGAAATAATCTTGCTGATGGCTGAAGAAGCAATTCCCACTGAAGAAGCCGTGTTTACGCTGTGGGTTGTGGCGCTAATATCTTGTCTTGGCAGATATTATGCCTCAATTCATTGAGTAATCACGGTTTACTATCATCATTCTGAACAACCATCATCAAACCGATATGCTCATCACTACTGCAGTTGGGTCCACAAGTCCAGTTCTGCGGATCTCTTGTAAGTCTGTCTATTCTGTGGTTCGGGGCATTAATATCTTATTTTGTATGATATTATGCTCCGATTCATTGGATTGACTTGACTTTTAGTCGTCGTTTTCTTTCGAGCAACAGCCAAGACTCAAAACAAAACTTTAATGATTAATGATGAACTCAGCTTTGTAAACTGATCTAACTTTCCTAATCAGCACTATTATTTGTCCATTAACAAAGAGTTTATAGCTTGCTGCAATTTTACCTTCTTTATATGACTACAAACGGAAAATGCTACTCTGATGGCTTATTTAGCATTTATTTAGCAATACTGAAGCTTATTCTTTCCTTATATTATATGCAATAGATGAATGCTTTTAGTAGCCTATTTTTGTTCAATATTAAGATATGATACCATTTCAATGTTAAGTATGCTTTTTGTTCTGCCTGTTTGCTTGTCTCATGCTATTGCGTATTTTGCGAATATTATTATGATATTTAGAATATTAGAATTAACCAGTTTTTCATATAATATTATTATTACTACTTCAGTGTATAGCTGTATTTAATAGCGAAGCATCGTACTTTATGTAACAGAAAACAACATCAAACAAAACTGCAACAATAGCCATCCATAGTTCAATATCGTCTTCTGAGGCAATTTAAATTAATTTAGATACCTATTATGCTGCAATGCAACACTGTGAATACAGTGCTATCACTGTCATACATGAAGAAATCATGAATTATTTGTGATTCCTAAAACTACATGCATATGATGCACCATGCACCAATTGCACCAAGCACCATACACTATACTTTACCTATATACTATATTGGAAATTGCGTTTTTACTAAAATACAATGATCAAGTAAAATCGCGTATTGTTCTTACTTTTAACTCAGCTTTTAACTGCTATTATCGCAATATTATCCGCTATCATAACAGAGGTACACTGTACACAATTTTCCGAAGGAAGCCAGGAAATCTATATTATTTGTATTGAAGATATTTAGAATGCCATTCATCCAAGGTTAAGTAACTCCCATATTCACTAGAAAGATCACATTCTGCTTGTTTCGTTTTTGAGGACGCATACGCATAATAGATCGTGTCCAGAAGAAATAATGCCCAAAAGTAGCCGAAATCGGAAGAATGAGGTGGCTAGAAGTGAGAGGAAAGGAGATATAGGCGGATTTAATTCCTAGTCAGCCCGAAAGGCTGGGATTTCTCTCAAGAATTGAATTCCGAGTCCGATGCTGCGTCGGAAACCAATGGGAATATAGGGAAGGGTGGGATTTAAGGATGCTAAAGGATGGGGCTCCTTCCTTTGCAACTTTGAGAATCTCATCTTTGTTAATGCTGCTGTTGGGCCAAACCGTCATGGCATGCAGTTGTATTTAGCTTTAGCTTTTCCAATTCCTGAAAGATTCATCTCACTTTTATTGAATATCACGGCACCGATACACGAAATACAAGACTTAAATAAAAACACTATGGTCAGTTTAATCCAGATGGAGCATATCTTTGAAACAAAAGTTCCTTGTTGCAACAAAAATCTTTTTATAATTCATTGAAATTACTGAATACTGGGGAAAATCCCTTTGAATCTGCCTAAGAACTAATAAATCATTAACACATCAGAAAGTATAATTGTTTCTTTGGGGGTAAATCCTGACCTGAAAATAGTTTGGCGTTGTGTGTGTATGTTTGTATGTAATTAAGTTCTTAAACATACAAATAAGTACGGACAGTGCAGGAAAGGGAAATTATTAACATAGACACACAAAGTTGAAGTGTTTCCTTTTGTTTATTAAGATGTTTCTCTCGTGTGGTCGAGCGGCCACTACTGTGGGTCTAAGTGGCTCTTCTTCAGTCTTCAGTGTGTAGAAGATAACAAGATACAGACTCTATCATCACCAAATAAGTACATTTGCTTTATGGTGGAGAGCTACTTGTAAAATCCTTAAGTTAAATATTTACAGAGGACACTAAGAACCACAGTAAATCTTCACGCTGCATGCTGAACTTGCTGAAAGAAGTCAAGCCGTGAAAGTAATAGTCATTTTATTTGGATTGGTGCAATATTGGACTTTAGGTAAATGGGAAAACTGGAATTTTCATTCATAGAACTGGATTTTACTACAAAGCAAATAGTAGTAAAATAAATATCAATGATAATGACTCAATCATTAAGCTAGTTTATTTAATTAGTATCTTTGTGTCAGAGTAGACTTTTACCAGTTACTATATTACTGTGCGCTCACATTATTTACATATTTATTCGACTGTCCGAGTTTTATCCTGTGAAAACTGAAAGTGAAGAAGATTGTGAAACACCTGCATCTGCACAATTGAACTTGACGTAATTAGTCATTGAAACAACAACCATTTCTGACGTCTTTCACACTTCGAAAGAAGTGATCATTCCGAATTACTACTGCAAAAGATTATAAATAATGATGTTGGATCCCACTGGAAGCTCATCTTCCCCTATGGCATCGCCAAGTCAAGACTTGACTCTTAGTTCTCCTATAGGCACAGAAGAAATGGACGATACAGACGGTTTTGATACTGACATTTCTGAAGGAACAGAATTTGATTTAACGAGCAGTGACCAAGAAAACCGGAAATCAACAGAGAGTGCCAAAAACACAGATATATCTGAATCGAACGAAAATTCTAGCGCGATTGGCCAGAGCCGCAATGGAAACCACTCATGGACAGAACAACTGAAAAATGGGAAGAAATCTAATGTAAGTAATTTCTAATCTGTATATCTAATTTAGTAACATCAACGAAACATCGTTGTTTGCAAGTTCTTGCAAATCAGTAGGAAAAATCAACTAGATCCTAGAGAATAAGAAAATGGGAAAGAAAAACTTTATAGGCACTTACGGGGTCATACGAGATTTACAACGAAGCAAAGATTTTCATTGTTTGATTTTCCATAAGTTGATTTTTATAAAGATTAAAAGGAATCTCTGCAGAAACTTCATTTTTTTGGCTTTTCTAATGCTATGCTTTAAAAGGGATAGAAATGACGTCCTATTTTATATTATTCCAGGGTGTAAACTCAAAATCTCTCTCTCATTCGTGGACAATCCGAAGTGATTCTCTTCTGAGTTCTTCATCTTCACCATCTGGAAGTGGAAATAGTAGCCACAGTCATAACACAATTATGGGAAGCTCATTGTCTCAGTCAGGTTTGGGATTAGGAGGAAGTCGTCATATGCCTCGCAAGGTATTTACCAACACTCGGGAACGTTGGCGTCAACAAAATGTAAGTGGTGCGTTCTCAGAACTGCGAAGACTTGTTCCCACATACCCACCTGATAGGAAATTATCCAAAAACGAAATCCTGCGCTTAGCAATTCGTTACATTCGTCTCCTGTCATCAATTGTGGAATGGCAAGACTCTTCTTCATCAATGGAAGGCACCTACATGATGAATAATAACATTTCAACAGCAAATCTGAATGTGCAATTGAGAAGTTTTAACTCAACTTGCTCGAGTAATAAGATAGGAAATTCTCTGGGTATCATGAACAGCAGCAGCAGTCACCATCATTTTCCCCATTCATCAAATTCTCATGTGAATTCTAGTAAAATGTCAATATCAATGTCATCTCAAGGCGGAGGAGGGTTAGGGAGCAACAGCAAGGACACTATCAACTCACTCATCCCAAAGATGAAGATAAAACAAGAGATAAGCTCTGCAGCAACATCATCATCCTGCGACTTTTGCGCTGCTAGTCTCAGTCCGGGATTGGAAATTGGAGATTGTCCTCATCTTAATTTGGACAGTACCCCTAACACTGCTTGTCAACCTCAGGGTCAAAGGAACCCTAATCATGTCACTTTTAATGGACACAAATAAGATTGCCTAACCCGGACGCAAATGATATCTACCTAGTAGTAAACAAAAACTCGTTCTAGGTTTAACCATAGCTAATGGCTATGGCTTAACTTTCCTCTAGATCTTTATAACTTGTAAATTTACAGACAATAATTATAGTAATTAATAATCTCAAATTTACCATCTCTACTAGCATTACATAATTATTACAAAGTTCTATTCATCAACACCACATCCTACCCAATCCTACTTGGGTTACTATAAAAATTCCATGTTAAACTAACTCCCTTTTACAAATAACACTATTGAATAGTAAAAACTAAGTATCCCTACCTGCAAAGAGCATCCTAAGTCTCAGTCTCGCTCATTTCAAACTATTATAATGCAACATTTAGTTTAGGTATTACTGTATGTAGTAAATATAGCATCATTTTCATTTTCACCCTCAACATGCCTTCAACAAACTGCAACAGAATTCAACACTAGCCTATAGATAGAGGAGGAAACTATAATATAATCATTTATATTGTGTAGGTGTGTGTTGTTGTATTATACATACGTTTTTATATCCCTACTTTCGGGCGATGCGATGTTATATTGAGAGCTTTTCAATTTTCAACCGACGGATAGAGTAAAAGTAAGGAGAGAATGGCATTTTATCATGGAGCAGAAAAGGCCTGCATTTTGCTGATAAGATTCCCCGACTCGTTAGTATCTCCTCTCCTCCTTCTGTATTGATTTCTTCCGTTGTGCTAAGTTGACAATAAAATAATATACGCGTTATGCATGTGTCAAGGTGCTGTGTCTAACTTTATTGAACATATCCTCAACTTCATATCCTCAACCTCACTCAATTTCATTATTTATATGGACTTGGCTACTTTGAAGTTTTTCATGTGTAGCTTGAGCTTCAAAAGGCAAAATATAAGATGCATAACCGGCATTTACTGTTAGGATTAGGAATATTATAAGAGGGGAAATAGAAACAACAAACCAAGCCAAACTATATGATCACTTTACAATAATAGACTATTAGTATGCATTTCACGTTCATTCATAGACTCCTAAAATGAATGTTACTAAAAATATGGATCGACCAACTCAATGTTCAGTTTAATGAACCAAATTGATTTTTGCTTTTTTTATTATTTTTGGTTTCCGGAAAATATAAAACACTTACATTTGAGTACATGTGTACATATTTGCTATCAAAATTGCTGGATACATTGTGACATTATGAATTAATAATTACATGTCTATCATTAAAATACAAAGTCTTTATGTCATATCATGCTGTAGAACATTTAAGATTTAACAAGGCTAGAGTCAAAATACTATTTTTACTAAGTAGAGAATTACGGAACATAAGTTTGATAAGAATACGATTGCAATACAAAAACAAATTATCACCTTTCTGAAGTCAGCTGAAAATACAATATTTAGTTTTAAATGCAATTTTACAGATGATAAGTCCTAGTAAGTGCTGGTTAACTTGATTAAGTCCTAGTCCTAGCTGGCTCAGTCCAATCAATTGTGGCCATTAGAGTCGCTGCTTACTTTTTGCGAATTCCTGCGTTGTGCAATTAGTAATTAAGTATGAATTTAAATTACTATTCACCCTTTTCATATACATACATAAGTAAAAGTACTTATGTTTGTGTACTATCTTACAATGCCCGAAAACCATTTTTCATTAAATAGGAACTGATTTGGTATACGAGTGAAACGATTCTGTATGTATAAATGATTGCAGTCAAAAGAAAGTCGTAGGTTCGCTAGCAAAAATTCGAAAATTATTAAAGGTATTGTCAAAACTCATAAACTGTGATTCTCATAAACTGAAGTAAACTACACGTTTGCGACTATTATTTTTCTAAAGCAATCAAAGTAGAAACTCCACTCAAGAAACCAAGAGCATAAAATTTTTACGGATAAAAATAGTACAGTAGAGTATTACGTAATGAAGTAAAAACAACTCCTTGTTAGGTCAGTCATTAATGTTTTTATAGGCTTTTCAAATCGAGTCCATTACGACAAATTATAAAATGATAAAATTACTTCCACGGCCCCCTAAGAATACCTCGATGTGAACTGGTCTGTCCGACACTATATTTTGACTCGGTAGATTGGGAAGATGCAGTTGGTGGACGAGAGCGGGACGACGACATACTACTGGGAACTATAAATGTTTCTTGATTTGAACGTGAGCTTCTAGGATTGGCATTAGTGTTTGTGTTTCTCAATCCTATAATATTAGAGTCGGAACGACTTGAATGAACGTTAGAGCTGTAAGAAGTTCTTTTATTAGGTGCGC
This sequence comes from Tomocerus nigrus, assembly GCA_019776505.1. Taxonomy (NCBI): domain Eukaryota; kingdom Metazoa; phylum Arthropoda; class Collembola; order Entomobryomorpha; family Tomoceridae; genus Tomocerus; species Tomocerus nigrus. Next base: position 11,065 of record JABASI010003468.1, read on the forward strand.
CGCTCGATGCTCGCCAACGATTGCGATTCAGGTCTGACGATGCTGTAATTTAATGAATAAAGGAATTTCAATAGATGGTAAACGAAACTTGAAAATTAATTTTCAATAAATGTTTCATCAATATTTACATTTGGAATATTAAAGTTTAATCTTATTTGTGCAGCATTACCATTAGAGGAACTTAAGCGGCCGGGTTTAGTGACACGATTACTTATCATTTGATCTCGGTCGAAGTAGCTCATTCGACGTCTTTTGGGACTGATCTTGTAGCTGGCAATAACTTTTGGTTTGACACTTTGGGAACCCAATTGAAAAGCCAATGAGCTGCGAGTTTTCTTGACGGATGTGTCCTTCTTGCTAGCAGACCGAGTTCTGAAACCAAATCAAAATCTCAATTAGGTATCAATGTAAAAAACGGAGAAAACAATATCGATATCTTATTAATGACCTCTTTATATTAACTACGTTTTCGAAATATATTAAAAAACTCACAGGCTTAATCGCCTTTCAAGGCACTTGAGTGTTGCAACCGAAATATTACGTTTATGGGCTGTGGTATTACTACTACTGTTAGTCATCAAATTTTTTATCGCCTTTGCTTTTAATTTTTCTCTGTCAGTTGCAATTATCGCCATTCTTTCAGTAGGAGAAAGTTTGAAAAATACATCATGGAATGAGTTACAGGCACCACCGAGCTGGAAATATTCAAAATTATTTTTGCATACATTTATGCCATAACAATTTTTCGACATAATAATAATACGTATGTAAACTTAATCCAGTACTAATCTCTGTTATTATTTACCTGTTGCAAAAGCCTCCTGTGTAACTCTGCATCCTGAGGTCTGACCAGAAATTCCGAAGCATGTCCTTCAGGGGCTTCCTCGTGTAATCTTAACACTAATGAAACTGTATCACGAATTGTTTGAATCAGGAGCTGAATCTTTTCAGTGTGAAGCAATCTTCTTGTCAAGTATCCTTTAACAGTAGCAGTAACTTTTTCGAACTTGATTTTTAGAAGAGGATCAGAAACCTTTGCAAACAATTAGAAATACGCTAATTTTAGTGACCATTTATAAACAACTACGCTTACAAATTACAGGTAAGCCAGAGACGGGAAGGTATTCATTTCCAAATACAATACAAAATAATTCCAATAAACAATTTACCTGAGCAGGTATTTTAATGGGACCCTTTGGCTTGTGTAAAGGATCTAAGTAAATGAGCCCTTTGAGTATCGGTGACTTTGTATCAGCTGGACTTCTAAAGTAACTGGGAGAGAGAGCTTGCATTCTTGCTTGCAATTTGGAGAGACCAACATAACCCCAAGGTTCTGGAGTTGGTGTATTAATTACGATTTGTTGATTTGAATGGCCTCCAAACATATTTGAAAATCCTGGATGCGAGCTTCCGGAGACAATAGGAGGGCTTTCATCAACACTCCGACTACGAGAACTTGGACAATCTGATTTTTCAGATTTTTGGTAAGGAACTTGAGGAGAATTAGCCAACTGGCGTTGACTTTCGAAAGGAGAAAAGTGAGAAATGGGAGTCATTCCACTACCAATGACCTTTAACGCATTGCTGGGACAGTTTTCAAAATGGGTATGGGTAGGTTGGTTAGCATTCGTACAATTATTTTTTGAGTCCTTGGAAGCCTTGGATGAAAAGTTACTTTTATGGGAGGCTGGAGAATGGAATGAATCCTTTTCTTTAGGCGTACTTGTAATAGAAGCCAAATTTGTAGAAATCGACTTCTGATTTGTCATTTCAAGCAGAATTTTTTCCTTTTCTTGAGCAAACTGCTGTTCCATTTTGATTTGTTGTTGCCGATGCATCTCAGCAAGAAGGGCTAATTGTTTTTCGTGCTGCTCTTGTAGTTTTCTGAATCGAAGTTCAACATCAATAGCATCTTCAGCTTCATTTTGCTTCTCTTCTCTAGTGTCGTTGATTCGTTCTTCCTGTTGATACTGATTTTGCTGCTCGACGACACGCTGATCTCCTAAGAATCTTTCTAAGTGTGCCTTTTTTCCCTTTCCTAAATTAAGTTGCTGTAATTTGTGCATTGCATGGTTAAGATTATCCAGACGGGTATCTAATTCTTGCGTTGTAGGAGTAGATGGCTCAATTTTCTGTTCGTGCTTCTTCGGTTTTTCTGGAGTAGCATTAACAGATGGTATTCCCACAGAACTTGGAGCGGACATCAAAGGTTCTAAAGGAACAGGACCGACTCGTTTCGAAGCAGCCAATAATTCCGCACTGGGCGTTAGTAGCGTGTACGAAAGCTTTCGCACATGTTTCTTTTTAAAAGACTTGTTTTCCTTATCACTATTATCACAATCCGACGAAATTACTTCCTTTTCCGCACCCAAAGTCAATTTTTCCGGAGGGGACTTTTCCGCGGATGAAGGCACACTTGATGATAATATAATATCTTCAGGGGTTGTCTTGTTATACTCTATTTTCTCCTTAGCAAAGAGTCGTGGTGATGGCGAATCAAAAAGATTTTTTCGGCGAACTGTAGAAGTCAATGGTGCTGAGTCATCGAAACGTTTTGGAGTCGGAGAGCCTCTGTGGTATCCCATTGCAGCTGCCGCTGCCACAAAATCAGTATTTATTACGGGACTGTTTTTGTCAACACTGAAAGTTTCTACAAGAGGGGTGGGTGTGAATGTTTTATTGACAACCATCATATCCAAATCAGTCGGAGTGATCGTCGCATTACTGGAATGAGAATTAACAGCGGTTATGTACTTGCTTAGATTTGTGCTTTCGGATTCTGGCGTGGATGTGGTAACTGCTCCGGAAATATCCATGTCAAAATAACTCGCTGGTCTCTTCCGTTTGTAGGATGCTTCTCTCTCGCCAAATAAAATTGCCTCCTTTGAGTGGATTAGAGACAGATTATTAGTAAAAATTCCTTTATTTAAATGTTCTGGCGGTCGGCCTAAAACTTCCATTTCGTTCTCTTTATTTTCATCTTCATCCGTCAAATCACTTAAATTTTGTTCATCAAAATTCTTTCTGCCACTCTGAACAATGAAAGTTCCAGTGCTGGACCCAACAGATGCAAAATGCCCACCACCTTCATCCGAACTACTACTTGATTCTGAAATATCCAGTTCCGAGATTTTTACTTTTGATTTATTGATAATATTTCCGTCTGCTTCATCAGTTGTACATCTAGTAGCCTCCGATTGAGTACCGTCATCGGAAATGTTTGTAAATGATCCAGAATCGTACGAAGTAGATAAATTCAAGCCTTGCTGAAGTGCTTGACGTTTCTTCGTAACTATAAATTCATTTTGATGAGAGGATTCGCATCCCGCTGAACTGTTTAGCTCGCCATCAGTACTCGAAACATTGTTATTCGAAAGAATTTCCTCTTCCATTGGCGAATTTTCGAATGAAATACGGAGGTCCTTTCTGCGCTCCTTTTCTTCTTTGCGTTCTTTTTCACGAGCTATAGCGAGTTCTCTGTATTTTCTCATTTCGGCTCTCTTGGCTTCAGTCATCTGGAAGAAAAACGAGAAAAGCACCCATAATTAAATTAGCAATTACCTTTTTACGCAACACACTCTACCTATCTACATGTTAGAAATAGAAGCATAAATGCGTAGTTGAGTAGTATACATTTAACTCTCAAAAGATTTCCATCCCATCATAGCGCATAGGAAGAATTTATAATGTTGAATGTGATTTTCAATCAACTTGTCGACTAGATTTGTTGTAGCTGAATTATATGAATTAAAACAATTTACCACAGGGGCCAGAATTGGATTTCCGTCGATTTGAATACAAGAAACGTAAGTCAAGCTAAAATGATCTTCTGCCAGAAATGATACGTCCATCTTATTTAATTTTCCTGATTCCAGCATCTATATAGACCAAGTATAAGTTATTTATGATGCAATGGCTCTTGATTTACAGTGACGCTAATATCAATTGGACTTTTGGATTGGAAATCGAGGACCGTGGAAAAATGATTCTCCTCCTCTGGGCTGGGGCTAGTTCCTAACTCCTAATAAAAACAGCAGTTCATAAATTACTTTATCTTCAACCTGTACATTACATTCACATTAACAACAACCGAAAAATAAATAAAATAATTTTATTTATAGTTGTTTGTTAGTACGTCGCAATCCAACGCCAACCTTACTTCCTTTCCTCTGAAGAGTCTTTAACAATTTTTGCGGTTCTTCGTTCAAATCATTATACTAAAACTGTTTTTTTTACTTGCAAACACTAAAGCAAGTTTTAAAAAATGAGAATTAACGGCCTATAATAAACGAAAACGTATTGATGGATGTTGGAATTTGGAAATCGCAAATGTAAACAGTATAAAAAGTAAACACCAACTGACATTTACTGTAAATGTCTGTAATCTCTGTAATGCTATTTTACTATTTCCCGCACTGGCTGTTGAAGAAACTGACAATTAGCCCGCTTCTGTTACCAGGATTTAGGAGTAGGCTGATAAAGACATACCCAAGAAGCTTGGAATATCCAAATACAAAATACCCGCGTGTGGGTCTTGTTTTAAGAACGGGTACAGCATTGGTCCAGGTCAAAGAACAGACTTCACCCCGGAAATACAAATTCCGAAATCCATTATTCACTGTGTTCCAATTTGCCACATTTGTAAAAAAGTTTCTCAACTATAAAATAAAATTTACTGTGGAATATTCGTAATTTCTGATTTGGGCAGAAGTTGACGGTCTGTGCTGGCTGACTGCTTTCAGGGCTTTCGCAACAATAATGACGGGTAATATTCAATCAAATGCACAAAATCAAAAAATTGCTCCGAAGAGATTTAAATGGACTTTGGATTACACTCAAAGGTACAAATTTATTTTATTAAACAAATTATTCGTTAAGATATTCGTTTAAAAAACTAGCCATTATGTTGTATGTCACTTATATAAATGCTTCTTCATTCTTGTCTTATGTCTTATATTTTAAATCCGTGGATCGGATGACCAATGACGGATGAATGAATAAAAACAAATTGTAATTGTCATTCATAATTTGTAATTAAAGTCGACCGAGGTCTGGCGAGATCTGCAATCCTCCAGGATTTAATCCCAATGTGACTCATCATCATCAGGACACCACCAGAGAAGTTGATCCAAATCTTATCGTTAAAAGAGCGTGGGACTTTGCTCTTGGTCCAATTAAGCAGGTAAAATAATAAACATCTACTCGTCACTCGTTCATCATGATATGAATTTTTAGTACACTTGCGTGACAATTTTTCTGTCAACTTTATAGAGACTTATCTATCGTCGTATACTTAGGCCCATATTCTTAAATGAAAACTCCCACTCTCACTCCCCCTCCCACTCACATTTTGTCTGTGTTTTAATAGTGAGAGGGTGAGTGAGAGTGGG